>PVIA01008030.1:0-76356 GCA_004024845.1 Tonatia bakeri
GGAAAGGAAGGGAAAGGAAGGGAAAGGAAGGGAAAGAATGAAGATTTTAATTGGCAACTTACAGTTACCACCCCAGGAAGTAATAGGAAAGTTCTAGCAGGTGAGCTCTGACACAGGAGTTCAGGGCGAGGTCATAGGAGATGAGGCTCAGACCAACCTGTGGACCTCCCTGACTGCCCTACCGACTGGTTAGATGCAGGAGATCTAAACCTGTGTTGGGATCTGGGGTTGAAGGTATTTTCTGGGAGTGATCAGAATACAGGCGGTATTTGGAGCAATGGGGAGTTTGAAGTCTCTTAGCATCACAAATAGAGTGAGAAGAGAGGTGAGGAAAGAGGCAAATTCAGAGTTTCCCATCATGTGGGGCTTGGGAAAAGGGATCAGATTGGTTGTTGGGTGAGGGCGAGCTGGAAAGCTGAAGAGGTGCCGCCCTTGAAAACCTCTGTCCACATCTCATCTCGTGGCGAATTTTCACTCTGCTTCCTCCTCTGACAGTTTCATCAGTCTGTACAGTGGTCACCTTGAAAAATGAAAGGTGCCAGTTTCAGGGATGTGCTTACCTGCGCTCCTGCCCACACTGCAGAGAGAACCAAGGGCAACAGCATCTGGGGAAGAGGAAGAGGAGGAAATAGAGTCCAGGTCTCCGGTTAGGACTCCAGTTAGTAACTAGCTTACTGCTCACTGCTATTGAACAAACCTCTACTCTTCATAAATGAGTGTGCCAAGCAAGGGGGTGAAGTGCACCCGGTAGTTTCTCCTGGAAAGGAGGGGCTCACATGTGTGTTCCAGTGTTCACCCCAATTGTGTTTGGTGGCAGAGCATCCAAACAGGGATGCTCGTGGAAGCCAGACCTGCTTCAGAAGCTCTGCTTTCATGCTCCAGGTCCCAGGACCCTTCCCATCCTGTGAGGAGAGGCAGCCTCTCTGCTAAGCTCCTTGCAGGATAAAAGATTAGACCCGTTTCTCTCCAGGACCCAGAATCGTTGGTCCTCAGAGCACTGCTCCTGCCCTGCCAGCCCCTGCTGCCTGTACCCAGGACAGCAGACAGACTGGCAGGATGACGAAAGCAGGTGCCCGGGCTGTGCTGAACTTCAGGGAGGTGGAGAGCATTTGGTATCTGTTGCAGCACGTCTATTTACCCCCAAACTTAGTGGAATAACACAATAATAAAATCACAACGTAATAAAAACAAAAACAATCAATATAGTTTCTGTGGATCAGGCTCCTGGGGGAGACCTGGCCTGGCAAGCCTGGCTCCGGGTCTCCCCGCGGGTGCAGCGAAGATGTTGGCTGGGCTGCGGGCATCTGAAGGCTTGACTGGGGTTGGAGGAGCTGCTTCTAAAACGGCTCACCCATAGGATAGTCAGATGGCCCTGGCCCTTGGCCGGAAATCTCAGCTGCTCTGCCGGTGGGCCTCTCCTGGGAAAGCTTGAGTGTCCTCATGACACAGCCGCTGGCATCCCCAGAGCGAGAACATCAGGAGAAAGAGAGCAGGCAGAGGCCGTCCCTTGGATGGCCCAGCCTCAGGCTCACCTTGCCCGGCTTCCATCACGCTCTATTGCTTAGAACTGAGTAATTAAGTTTGGCTCACAGTCATGGGGAGGGGAATTAGGCTCTGCCTTTTGAAGGAAAGAGATCAAAGAATTTGCAGGGATATTTAAAACCATAACATAGGGTTTAGGCCTTGGGGAGCCTGAGAAGGAGGCCAGAGGTAGAATCAGAGGGAGATTTACGAACCTCACCCTCAAGCTTCTAGAAATTTAAAGACAATTGTGGAAAATTGCATTGGGTTAGGCTGCCACTGGAGGATCCTGTGATCTAATCCAGAAATTTCCGAGTGCCAGCTGGCTCTGATGTTGTCTCAGAAATGCCTCCAGTTTGTGCCGGTGCCCAGGAGCCACCAAACTGCACACTGGCGTTGCTGTCAAGGTCCCTTGGTTCCTCCCCGGAAAGCACCTTCCGGTGGCATGGGAAGGAAGACAGAGGCAGAGAGGTTGTCCAATCTGACTTCTAGACCTCCCAGTGAGGTACAGGCCGTGGTGGGAAGGATTCTGAGAAAGGTCTGACCTCTCTTCCCACCGCTCCACGCCACACCATCACCCTCCTAACGCTGCAGCTCCCGACATGCCAGCGTGTGCTAAGTGTTTTTATGCCATTTTCTCTTCCTCCTGCCTGCTGAGTATGGATTCCCCCATTTTACTGATGAGGAACCTGAGGCACAGGCACAAAATTGTATGCTGTAGAAGAAGTGGCCCAAGGTTACCCAGCTACTAACAGGTACTATGGTGCTAGCCCAGCCAGACTCCAAAACTAGTGCTCTGAATCCCCATATTCTCCCAAATCCCAGATGCCTGGCTTCTGGAATTATATCTGTCCTGCTGCCTCCATGGCTCCAGGGTGCCTCTCAATTTCCTGCATGGAGCCGGGGGTCTCCAAGCTGCAGAAGCCAGAGGTCCATGGTCTCTTTGAAGGAAAGCAACACTTGGGCCCGTGTTCCCTCCCTTCTCACAGAAGGCGTGTTTGAATCTCCAGAATCCTGGAAACAGGAGCCAGAAACCAGCCACCTCTCTTTACCCAGAGCTCTCAGGTCTCCAGTCCCCTTAATAGGTGCCGGGGTCACATACAACATGGTCTGTTCGATCCCAGTTCTGGCAGCAGCTGCTGTCAAGGTCAATTGCCGTGAAGGCCAGATTGTCTTACTCATCCATCCAAATGCCGCTGCCCACGCTCCCCTCTCCCGTCTCCTCCCTCAGAGCAGTGGATGCCAGGCAGGCAGGAAGCCCTTCTCCCTGAGCCCTGTGGCCCCAAGGGGTGGGCACAGAGCCCCAGGCTCCACACCTGGAAAGCTGACTCAGCCCAGGGAGGGGAGAAAGGTAAGAGGAGGGCAGCTTCACACCCACACCAGCCTCTAATGGGCGCACCTGGACAAAAGCTTGTCATTCAGCCCAGGCTGTGTTTCTAGACACTGAACACTCTCGGCTCTCTCCAGAAGAAAAAGTCTTCCTGTATACTGGAGACTTAATCAGTCCCCTTCCTCACTGAAGGCCCTTTTGTAGTCTGAAAGATGATCAAGAAAAGGGGCAATTCCAAGCCTGTTGAAAGGACTTGATCATGTTGTCGCGGAGGCACCACTGTGGGCAGTGTAGTGAACCACCAGGCTGGCCTCTGAGAGCTCAGGCTCCCTGGTGTGGAGGGAGTCTGGCAGAAGCCCCTCAGCCCACTGCCTCCCTCAGAAAAGGCACGTACGTAGCTGCTGTCCGTGGAGGTGGGCCTCTCCCTGGTCCCCCGCACCCTCACCCACCCTTCATGTTCTCTGCTCCCCTACAGCCAGCTGTGTTTGGTCCGAAATCTGTTGACACCAGTCACACTCTTCTGTAATTACATACTTTTAATTAAATATTATATAAACCGAACAAAAAAAAAAGAGTTGTATCTATGAAAATTAAGTTGGAAAGAGCCCATAAAAGCAATTTACTTTTCTAAAAAAAAGAGAATAAGAAAGCTTGAGCTGTCGGTAAAAGATTAGCAAGAGGAGGATTGGGAAGGGGAATGGGAGAAATCCCAAGGACTCTGCATTCAGGTTGCTACACCAATGTTTCCAAGTCTTTGGGTGAAACTAGGAATCTTCACTGATGCCCCATGGCTGTGACTCGTGGGAGAAAGATGAGGAGAAAAGAACGGTAGACCTATATTTACAAAAAAGGTCATGTTGTTACATCAGAAAATTAGCCAATGTTCATTTATAATTTTCAAGATAAAGTATTGTTTAAGGTAGGAAATATTTTGGCGGAGTCCTCACTTGAATGAGGATTTCGCTTATGTAGAGGGCAACCTTTGCTTATAGAGCCTAATAAGGGAAGAGACCACGGCACACACCAAGGCTAATTAGAAAATCAATGTATCCAGGCCTAATTGACAACACTAATCATCTCTTGGAACTGAAGTGTCCTAGCTGCACTGGGATCATTAGAGCCTGTCAGTGAGAGATAAAGTCTTCAGATTTCCATAAGGAAGCAGGGTGTTTTACTCAGCAGACCTAGACTTAATCAATACTTCCAATACCATGACCCATGACCTTACTCCAGTTAACAAATGCTTACATTTCATAATAGACTTCACAGTCCCGCATATTGAATGGCTGTCCCCGGCAGGAGGCTGCCTCCCACGTGGCTCTCCCCTACACATGTCCATCTCTGTGCCTGCACCTGAGCACCGCAGCGTTGCCGGAAGAAAACCTTACTGCTGAGCCTGCTTTACCTTGAGGCCGTGACCTCAACCCTCCAGCCAGCACCCAATTGTGCCTGGCCGCTCCAATATGTTTTTTTCTGGAGAAAATGTTTGCCTATTTTGATAGCTTTTCTTCTTGCCTCAAGCCTCTCACACCTGATCATTCGCCTCTTACTTTTTGGGGAGAATAGAAACCATCTGACATGCACTCCCTCATCTTCCTACAACTTTCCCTCCCTTTCTTTTCTTCTCTACTGCCCTCTGGTTAGAATCAAGAAAGCTCTGTGAGCTAATGACCCAGGCCTGTTTTGTCCTCAGCCCTTAGCACAGTGCCTGACAAAATTGATGATGAATGCATGAATATCCATCCTTTCCTGACCTGTCAGGTCAACCTTCATTGTTCACACCCTTCTGAAGGGGAAGAGCCCATGGCATTGGCTGAAGCATCTGCAACAGTAACTAAGCACGAAATCCTTGCTGTCTTCATTCTTCATGGACGTGGTGCCAAGCCCACCCTCCCAGGCTCATATCAGTCTCATTTCCACCTGTCACCCGTGTTTGCATGTGCTTTGCCGAGAAGGTTATACTTCACAAGTCTGAATCAGTGAGTAGCGGCACATTGCTTCATGCATAAATGGGACTCAGTAAAAGGTGACGAATGGTTACGTGCCCCCAAACCGAAAAGTCACTCTGGATTTCTCCTTTTCCTGCTCTTGCCACATCCAGTCCACTAGTAGGTGCCTTCAGTTCTTACCTCTATGGCAGAGAGCAGCAAACGTTTTTGTAAAGGGTCAGATAGTAAATATTGCAGGTGTATGGGCCATATGGTTTCCATTGTAACTACTCAACTCTACCATATTGGTATGAGAGCAGCCGTAGACCTCACACAAATGAATGGGTGTGGCTGTGTTATAATAAAGCTTTATTTACAAAAACAAATGTGGACAGGATTTGGCTCAGTTTGCAGAAACTTGCTCAAAAATATATCTCAAAAGTATTCTTTAATACTGAAAAAAAGAGTCATCCTTGGTGCCTTCTATCCTCTCCCAGAGTAACTTGAGAAATATTAGGGCAGATTTATGTGGTCGTGTGCACATGTATATACAGAGGTGGACCTCCTTTTGCCAGATCAGCTAAGTTCCTTTCCTGACTTTTGGACAGGTCTCTCGCTTCACCCTTTGTTTACAAAAAGCACAAGTGCCCAAAAGCTGGTGCCACGGCACTACCACTTATTACCTGGGCAACATTTTCCCAGTTCCTTAACCACTTAGAATCTCTCTTGTCTCCTTTACAGAACTGGAGTAGTATTGCTACTTTCCTTATGGGGTTGGCCTAAGAGATCATATATCTGAAATGCTTAGTACAGGGCCTGGCATAGAGCAAGTAATCAACAGCAGTTATTGTTAGCATTCATGTTCTATTATTATGTATTGATATGTATCTCCACATATATGTAAATGCAGCAGAGCTCCCAGTTTAAGAACATGGGCACCTGAATTAGTCTGACATGGTTTGAATCCCAACTCCATCACTTACTATTTGACCTTGGGGAAGTGCCTCAGTTTACCTAACTTCCACAGTTGTGAGAATGAAATGAGTTATATGTAAAGTACTTATGGCAAATAGTACTTATGGCAAGAGTGTCTGGCAAATAGTGAGCTCTGTGCAAGTGTTATCATCACCATCATCATCATCATCACCATCATCATTATCATCATCCTCATTGGGTCCAGGACAGAGTCGCAGCATTCCTGGCCTTCAGCATCCCTAGTATATGGGTATCATGGTCATTGCTCAACCTAAGGCACCCCAGCATGAAAAGTAAGAGGACCCTCCTCCCTGCTTTGACAGAGTCTGAAACCGCAGCCCTTGCAGAGCAGGATTCAAACACTTCTGTCATTCTCTTCATCCCCAAGAAAGCATGTTCAACTTTTCTGCCTGCTTTAAGCTAGAGGGTGAGGACCCTCCTCTCCCCTTCTCCTCCCCTCACCCTTTCCCCGAGGATATTTGTGTCCCGGGTATTTATTTAGCTCCTACAATCAGTCTGCTTGTTCTGTGGTGATTGGCGTCATACAAACTGGGTAAGAATAGAATTCACAGTCATTCACTCTGGTAGAGACCACACTCACTACCACTGCTCACAGCCTGGCAGGTGGGGGATGGGAGGGCAGGGAGATGGGGTTCATCCTTCTGCTGACTTTCCAGCACCTGCTGGAGTAGTTCACCCCTCTTAGCATTAAGTAGCCAGAAAACTGCCTCCTTTACCCTTGTTTATATTACATCAAGGGTGTCCAACCCACAGCCCATGGGCCTCATGTGGCTCAGGATGGCTATGAATGTGGCCTGACAGAAAATCGTAAATTTACTTAGAACATTATAAGATTTTTTTGTGATTACGTGTCACAGTGTATTTAATGTGTAGCCTAAGACAACTCTTCTTCCAGTGGGGCCCAGAGATACTAAAGGGTTGGACACCCTGGACCCCAGTCCTGCAGACTTACATCTCCAGTGTCCTGTCTGTGATGCTCCACCACTGAAGGGGGCTCTTTGACTCCTACAGATTTCTAGAGACTCCCACATGATTGGCATTACCTGGTTAAAATAAGCATGAGAGCCCTGGCTGGCGTAGCTCAGTGGATTGGGCACGGGCTGCAAACCAAAGGGTTGTAGGTTCGATCTCGGTCAGGGCATGTGCCTGGGTTGTGGGCCAGGTCCCTAGCGGGGGCCACTTGAGAGGCAACCACACATTGATGTTTTTCTCTTTCTCGCTCCCTTTCCATCTCTAAAAATAAATAAAATCTTAAAAAAAATGAGAGCAGCGGTTGGACTACTTAGGGCAGAGGTGACAGAGAAAAGAAATATAACACTAAATACAGCCTCTTGTTTTCCTTTCTAAAACATGCATTTAATTAGCTAGTGCCATGGAAACTGTTCCATGAAGCTCTGAGATACTCGAGTTAGTTAGAGAAGGGTTGAAAGAAATAAAATCTCCACAGGACAAAGTAAATGCTGTGTCATTAACAAAACTGTTATAAATTCTTTTTCTCCAAACATTTGCTTGTTTATCTTTTTTCCCTACCTCCAGGCAGCCTCCGGTCTTTCCACCGGTCTGATGTAGCTTGTATGCGGTTTCCGCTTAGACTGCTGATGTTAATTATCTCCTCACACCTCTGCCTCTTTGTTCAGGCTCCAGGCCTCAGAGGTCGGCTCCATATTCCCAATCTAACTTCTCCCAAGTAGCCCTGAAGTTCTTTTTAAAACAGTACTCTTGCCAGTTTCGTCCCTTGGCTTTTTCTAACTTGTTCACTTCCTTCCCTCTCATGAAAGAAATCATCATTTTATCATCTGACTTCTATGGGAATCGGGCCTTTATTCCTCTGAACAGCCATCAAACAAAATAGAACATGAATTGAGTCCTTCCCCTGCCAAAGAAGGAGCCGTGGGTTGTAAAAGCAAGGACAGGGCCCCCTGGTAGCTGTGGTGCACCAGGCCAACAGAAAAGAACCACCTCCACAGCCTGCCCTGCAAACACGTGGGAAAGCTGGATAAAATATAATAAAAGACTATTCAAACGCATAGCGAAGCTCAAAGTTAAAAGAGAGAAATCCCTAATGCTGGATTAATAAAGAGGAGACTCAAAGTCAGAGTGGTTAGTGGCTGCCGCACAAAATGGCTTACAGGATCATCAGATCAGCTGGGGGCCGAAGTTCTGATGCCCGACTGGGGCAGGAGTCTGGGCTGCAGGCCCCGTCTAGTGAAGTTGAACTGTCATAAAGGTAGAGATTGTGAAGAGCCAGCTCCTCCATGGAACAAGAATAGGAAAAATTCCACCAACCACCTTGGAAATTTATGATGGAAGCTTGATGTCCACACTGGCCATGGGTGTACAAACAGCCATTCTCAAGGAACTGGCATCCTAAACCAATCTGATAGGCTTCGGTTCTAAATTTCTGCTACTCACCTCGTATGGGGACCCCAGCTGCAAAATTAGCATAAAGCCAGCCAGAAACTACTGAAATCTATGGGGCCCTGCAGATACCTTGTGGGAAGAGACACTTTCACAGCCCAGGGTACATGGGAATCCCATGGGAAGGAATCACCACTGAAGAGAAGCCCATAGTCAAATATTATAATCACAAATGAAAACAATTCACCATAAGGTAGCAGATACATCAAATCAAAGAATTTACAACTCCAATATCTGGATATAATTAAACATCTTGAAAGAAACTTTAATAAATGTCCTTCAAGTATTAAAATATTAAAGAAGGACTCAACCTTAGGACAATATGAATTAGACCATATAACAAAAATGTGTCAAAAAGAACATGTGAAAATTCTAGAAATAAAAAATATAACAGTCAAATCTAAAAATTTAGTAGAAGTTTGAATAAGTAGCCTTTTCAAGACCAAAGAGAGCATCAATAAATTTTTTAAAAAATAGATCTGGGGTAATAACCTAGAAGGTTAGAAATCTCTATTTTTAAGCTCTGAAAAATAGAGATGAAAACCTCAATATAATGAGAAAGTTAGACATATATTTCATAAAAGTAACGAAAGAGAGAAAGGGGGAAAGACAAAATGCTTAGGATGAAGAACTGCCAACCTAGAATTCTATACCCAGCTCAACTCTCATACAAGAATGAATGTGACTTCTGGTCAAGATGGCAGCAGAGATAAAAGCAGTACTTGCATCCTCCCGCAGCCACATCAAAATTACAACTAACCTACAGAACAACTCTCATTCAGAAATACCCGAAACCTAGCTGAATGGAAGTCCTACAACTAGTAATTTAGAAGGAACCATATAGAGACTGGTAGGAGGGACAGAGATGCAGAAGAGGCTGGTACCACACCCACGTGTGACATAAAAATTGGGAGGGATATCTTGGCTGCAGAGGTCCCCCCATGAGTGAGGGGTCTCAGTCCCATACCAGGCCCCCCAGTCCAGGGTTCCAGTGCCAGGAAGAGATGTCTCCATAACTTCTGGCTGTAAAAATCAATGGGGATTGTGGCTGAGGTGGAAGACTTCTTGAGTCCCAGGCAATTTCTCTTAAAGGGCCCAAGACTTATTTGGGCTCACTTCCTCTGAGCTCCAGTGCTGAGACAGCAACTTGAAAGGCACCAGGGACAGACAGGGAATAACTGAATTGTCTGGCATTGGGACAATAGCTGGGGGACAGCTTTTTGCTAGACAAAAGTTCTAGCAGAGACCTTTTTCCTTTTCTGAGCCCTCCCCCAACAAAGCCAGAAGGCAGGCACTGTATCTAAGTCTCCACCAACCCAGCTCACAATGTAAATCCTGCCCTGATGATTCCCTGAGACCCCACTCCACCCAACTTGTGGGCCCACACAAGCTCTTTTTAGTGGCCTTTCCATACGAATGGCTTATCTTGGCTCATGCTTCAGACTTTCCTAAAATATCTTAAAAAAGAAGCATCTGGGCTCAGCATAACCCATACCTCTTGCTAATTTTCCCCAGGCCCAGCACTAGCAGCAGCCAGTCTTGATTCAGAGCATGGCTTCTCCTGGGCACCACCAAGCCCAGCACAAGTAGCAGCCATCTGCAGATTGCTTTGTAGCTCATGCTTGGTAGCTTCGGGGTGAGTTGGGGGCTGACCTTGGTCTGTATCTCTTGGAGGCCCCAGAGCCAGCACATCTGGTAGACAACTGAAGACCCCACCAAAGCACTACCCAACCACCTACACAAGTAGACACACTCAAAGGGCAGACTCAGCAGACACCAGAGCCCCACTGAAGTAATCCTGCTCTGTGGAATGGGCCCCTCACAGCTGAACCTCTATGGTAGTTACAACCAGTCCTTGCAACTGATCAGCCTGGGGGTAAATCTCTCCCACTGACATGACAACAGCAATCAAGGCTCAACTACAGTAGGAGTGTGTGCACAACCCACATGTGTGTGTGTGTGTGGGGGGGCGCACCTGGAGTGCCCAGCTTGGGTCATCTGTGAGGTTTTGCCACTGGACCCCACAGAACACCTACTATATAAGGCCACTCTACCAGGACTGGGAGACATAGCAACTCTACCTAATTTATAGGAACATACACTGGGAGGCTGCCAAAACGAGGAGGCAAACAAACATGTCCCAAAAGAAAGAACAGAACAAAACTCCAGAAAAAGAACTAAACAAAATGGAGACAAGCACTCTACTAGATGCAGAGCTCAAAACACTGGTTTTAAAGATGCCTGCTCTGGGAACCACCACCAGAGCAGCAGCTAGAGGGGCTCCAGTCACATATGGGAAGGGCCTGAAGTGACTGGAAACAGGGAGAGTGCTGAGCAAGCCTCCTGCAGCCAGACAGCAGCATTGTTCCCTCTCCAATGCCTCCCCCACATACAGAGCCACAAAGCGGTGAAGTGGGTAGCCCAATCCTGGCGAATACCTAAGGCTCCTCCCCATATATTTTAACAGGTGCGCTAAGACAGGGAGTCAAAGCTGCACTACCTAATACACAGAAACAAACACAAGAAGGCTGCCAATCAAGGAGACAAAAAATATGGTCCAAGTGAATGAACAGAACAAAACCCCTGAAAAAGAAGTAATCAAAACAGAGGTAGACAACCTATCAGATGAAGAGTTCAAAACACTGGTGATAAGGATGCTCAGAGAACTCATTGAGTATGGCAAAAGCATAAGGGAAGAAATGAAGGCTACACTAAATGAAATAAAGAAAAATCCACAGAGAACCAACAGTGAAGGAAAGGAAGACAAGGTACTAATCAACATAAGGAAGAAATAAACAATCAACAAGAACAGAATGAAGAAACAAGAATTCAAAACAATGACAAGAAATAAGAAGACTCTGAGATATATCCAAATGTGCCAACATCTGAATCAGGATGCCAAAAGGAAAATAGGAAGAGCAAGAAATTGAAAACTTATTTGAAAAAATAATGAAAGAAAACTTCCCTAACTTGATGAAGGGAACAGATATACTAGTCCAGGAAGCACAGAGAGTTCCCAAGAAGTTGGACTCAAAGAGAACCATACCACATCATAATTAAAGTGCCAAATGTTAAAATAAATAGAGAATCTTAAAAACGACAAGAGAAAAGGAGACAGTTATCTACTAAGGAGTTCTCATAAGGCAGTCAGCTGACTTCTCAAAGAAACTTTGCAGGCAAGAAAGGACTTGCAAGAAGTATTCAAAGTGATGAAAAACAAGGACCAACACCCAAGATTACTCTATCCAGCAAAGCTATAATTTAGAATGGAAGGGCAGATAAAGTGCTTTCTAGACAAGGTAAAGCTAAAGGAGTTCACCAAAGCCTTATTATAGGAAATGTTATCATCACCAAAGCCTTATTATAGGAAATGTTAAAGGGACTTAGCTAAGAAAAAGAAGATCAAAACTATGAACATTAAAATGACAACAAATTTACAACTATCAACAACTGAATCTAAAAAACAAAAACAAACTAGGCAAATAACTACAACAGGAACAGAACCACAGATATGTAGATCACATGGAGGGTTAGCAGCTGGGAGGAAGAAGGGGGAGAATAGGGGAAAAGGTACAGGGAATAAGAAGCATAATTGGTAGTTTTAAAATAGACACGGGGAGATTAAGAACAGTATGGGAAATGGAGAAGCCAAAGAACTTATATGCACAACCCATGGACATGAACTAAAGGGGGATTGCTGGAGGGAAGGGGGGTACTGGGCAGAGGGGGAAGAAGAGGGGGAAAACTGGGAAAAGTGTAATAGCAGAATCCACAAAATATACTTAAAAATAAAAAAAAATAAAAATGCCTGTTGCCACAAAGATTCAGAAGCAGTTGTGAGGATTTTAGGAGCATGCATTTTTAAACCAGCATGCCATCTTACTCTGACACGAACGATTCTTGGCTCACACTTTTAGAAATGCTGGCCTTGCACAGGCCAGTGTGACTCAGTTGGTTGCAGAGTTTGTCCCACAGGCCAAAAGGTTTCAGGTTTGATTCCCGGTCACAGCACATGCCTGGGTTCCCTGAGAGGCGCCAACCGATGTTTCTCTCGCACACTGATGTTTCTCCCACTCTCTCTGTCCCTTCTCTCCCCTCCCTTTGTCTAAAATCAATAAGCATGTACTGGAGTAAGGATTTTAAAAAATAAAATAAAATAAAAATGAAAGAAATGCTGGCCTTGTTCTTCCTGGGAATCAGAGGGGCTCACCATTCATCCCCTCTGTGTCTGCCGAAGTCTTCGCTCACCCCGGCTTTCTGTTGAAACTGCAGAGCCCAGAGAAAGGGAGTGGCTTTGTCCCCTGAAATGTGGGCTCCTTGACCTCTCACCTCCCTCTTCAGAGGAAACCAGACTAACAGACTGGGGCCTGACAGACCCTGGGTGGAGGGCCTTGTCCTTAGGACAAGTGCTTGTGAAAGGTGCTTGTAATAAGAGGGTCATAGACATCCTATAGGGTCACCAGCTATGCTTGTTCTTTGAGCCTGTTTTGGCTGGCTCTGCAAATGAGCTCTGATATTCTTGTCCACCCTGCTCAGGCATAATGTCTCCAGCCCTCTGAACTCAGCATCTGACCCTGGGCTGCCTGCATTGTGAGGGTCTGCCTTCACCATACTCTGAAGAGATCAGCAATTCTGTGACATGGATACCGGCCCACAGTGTCCAAGGCATTATGGATGAGCTATGAGACAAATTCACACAGACTACCAAGTCCTGTGGAGGAAAAGGGATGGCGTGGCTCCTCTCTCAAAGGAAGAGCAAGCCTTGGAGCACCTCAGCCACTCTCTAAACAGGAGAACGCCCGGCCCTAGCCTTGACAAGATTTTATTGGATTCAATTTGCATAGGAATACAGGCTGTATACATAAAGCTCATCAATCATTGTGAGGCAGAAATGATTAAACAATAGATAACACTTAAAGAAATCTGGGGCCTATTTTGAGTCAGGGTCAAATGGCTATAAAACCCTGAGGAACAAACTCACTTCCTGCTTGGTCCCTTATTATTTAAATTGAGGGTATTAGCAAAGTAGGTTTCATAGTATTTTATGCATTCTTTCTCTGGCCTGATTGCCCTAGGGAACTAGCCCTTTCCAGCACAGGGTGGCACCCACCTCCAGCGTTGTTTCAGGCTTAAATCAGGCAGGGGAAATAAGGCAGCCAAGAGATTAGGAGACTTCTTACAGACAGAATAAGGACTCAGGCCATGTCAAAGCCAAGGGGTGAGGGTCCATCACCCCCTTTTTCTATAGCCCCCCAAGTCCTCCCCTGGGAGCTCCTGTGATCGTGCCTGTCTTAGGTCATCCCTCTCTTGAGGAATCTTACCCATCATTGGCTAACCAATCAAGCACTGGGGGCCAGGCAGGGTAAAGTAAAAGGAGCAGAAGCGGCACCCCTGCCAGGGATATAAGCTTTGTCTCCTTAGTGGCTTATGGTCCGAAGGTCATTCACTCAGCCTTAGCCATGGCAGTGGGGGGAGAGGGTGGTGGCAGGTGGTTACAGCTCCTGAAACCAGGCAGGGCAGTTCCCAACAATTCTGCATCTTGGCTTCACTGGACTGCAGAGACAGGATGAAGCCAGGCTCCTCAAGTCCAAGAAACCCTGAAGGACCACATGCACCAGCCCATGACCCGCCTACCAGTTTACAGAAAGACCAGCACTGGTGTGATACACAGAGACCTGGAGTCCAGGTGCTGAGGGACCTGAGTTCCCATGTTGTTTGAATGAATTTCCCTCAGTCCTGAGAATTTCCTCCACGCTTCAGTCTGGGCCAACCCTTTTTCAGCTGCCTGGGAATCCCAGTCCTGTCTCTCCTCTTCACATTTTGCTGTTCCTAAATATCTTACCCACTTCCCCGTGTCCACTGGTCCTTAGCTTTCCACAGACATGGTCCACAACATACATGTTTCTCTCTAAGGAAAAAGAGTTTTTCAATCCATTTACTACTCGACTATAAAGATAAAGGACTTTAGAAATCATCTAATAGAACTGGCTACCCTGCCTCAACCTTCGCCTCTCCATTTTACAGATGAGAAAACTAATGGGCAGAGAAAAAATGTGGCTCATTGTGTTCATTCAGGTTACAGTCAAACATTAACGTGCACCTCATCCTCAATACCAGCTAGGCCCAAGGCAGAAATGCATGCGTGCAGACTAGGAGCAGGAATTTGGGGAGAAGAAAAGGCAGCCTCAGAAACTGCAGACCACTGAGGCAGCAGATCTCTAAGAGGGACTTAGCCGGCTGTGTTTAGTCCTCCTGTTTCTAAGAAGCGCAGAATGCCTTTCTCTCCCTAGGACCACGTTTACTTTCAGAGTGGTCTTGGAATTTGAGGGTAGCATGATAATTCTCCCACCTGTGCATGTGAGATCAGCTGAGCCACAGCAAACTCATTTGATTTGCCCATGGCTGCACAGCCAAGAATTTGAACCCAGGTCCCTCACTACCACCCCCATGTTCTTTGCATCCCTAGTTGCTCCACTGTGAAGAGCCACTTTGTCAGCCCAAAAGGGCAGTTTCCCTCCACGTGGGGAAGACGTAGGCAGTAAAAGGCACATTTCATTGTCCAGAGTTCTTCTCCCAAGGTGGAGGTATCTCCTGACTCTCTCCCCATGGCAGATGCCAGGTACCTGGCCAAGAATGTCAGAGTAATGGCAGGAGGTTGACACCATGGGAGAAGAATGGCCCTTATGCTGTGTTGCCTGGGGTTCTGGCCATGTGATGAGGGTGTGACACTTTTAGTTCTATGCACAGAAATTTGGAGAAGATCCCTTGACCCTCCAGTCTTCCTGTAGCCCAGCTTTCCCATTGCAATGTAACCAGCACACTGAGTTCTTTCTTCCTTTTTCCTTCTTCTCAAGATCTATGAGATTCATGAAAATGTATTGCCTTCTTCCCATTATCTAGGCCTAAGAGAATATCCCAGAACAGAGATCAAATAAATAAAGAGCAGCAATTCAAGGTATTTGTGTCCTATTCTGCCACCACCTCTGTGTGCCTAAGTTGTTCCAACTTTTCAACGAGAATAACAAAACATGCCTTCGCCATCTCAAAGGGCCTACGAGAGATGCAAACGAGAGCATGAATATGAAAGAGGCATGAAAATGCACAGCACCATATAAACACCGGCATCAAAGGTTAACAGCCACTATCATTACAACAATAAATCCTCAGGTCCCCGAGCTTTCCACTGCCCAGAGCTCCTTGAGGACTCCTTTTTCAGAAGACAAGTGATGGCAAATCAAGCTGATATCAGGAATTTATCTTTTGATAAAGTAACTTCTGTCCTGTGCGGTTCATTCAGCCCTATCGCCTTCCCTTTCTTTATCTACATTATCACCTTGAGACTTGGTCTTCTGGAAATAATCACCTTGAGGGCCTTTAAGATCCCTTTTCATCAAAGAAAGCATCAACCATGCTCACTAGGCTGTGCTGATGGTGGGAAGAAAGTAGAGCCAGACACTTCAGGAAGACATTTAACAAGAGTTTTCAGAATAAAACTTAGTTACTTAGGAAACTCAATTTCCCAGAACAATTCATTTTGTGAATGTTCTGGTTAGTCAGTTCTGCTGCATTGTTACCTCCAAAAGCTTTCCAGTAAATGCTGTTGAACTGGATTGAACTCCACAGACCCTGTCTTCTCACTCACTAGAGCTAGAGAAGGGGGAAGGAGGGAATGCAGCCAGGGCCTGCAGCCTGTGCTCCCTGGGCCTGCTGGAGGTTGCCCTCTGCCATCGGCAAGGTCCTGGCAGGCAGCATTTATCTAGGGCAATCCCGCAGAGGACCCAAAGCAGGCAGTCATCCTAGGGTAGAGCAGCAACCCAATTTCCTCCTGGTAACTAGAACCAGTCACCTTAACTAGTTATGGAACCTCTTTCTCTGGCCCCAGAAGTCCAGGGAGGAGTGTCAGCTTCCAGTTTAAAGAAAACATGGCTGTGTGTGTGCACATCAAGAAAAAATTCTGGAATGTCTTATTTGGTATTCTAGTGAGAGGTGTCACTTCTACTCTTCCATTTGGTTTTCAGATCATTATGTTAGGCTTTGAAGGAAATTGCACCATTGTTTGGTCACAGGTTTAAAGCATATCTGACATCTTATAGGATAACACCCCAATCTCTCAGGGTGTAGTCACTCAGCTAGAGTATTAAGTGAACCTCTATTTCCTACTCTACTCTTTTATCAGATCAGCTGCCTTCAGGTGATGGGGTACGAGGTAGGATCACTGGATGCCACAGGCATGAGCCTGTTACTGCACAATTCTGTGTTGATATGAGTCCCTTTGTCAGAGGTAATGTATAAAGCAACATCATGATGAGAAAGATTCCACAACTCCCCTGATGGTAGCATGGGCAGCAGAGTTTCAGGCAGAGAAGGTAAATCTGCATGCAGAGAGGCGTCTAGTCCCGTGAAAGCAAAGCACTGCGCCTTCCAAGTAAAAAGAATTCAACAAAATTAGGTGATTGGCTAGTTCCCAAGGGACTGATACCCTTTCCAGGGCTCAGTGTTGTCCTTTGCTATTGGCTAGGTGGGCACTCAGCGGTGGGATCAGCAGAGAAACCTTGGTGAAGGGAAATCCCTGTTGTTGTGACCATTGCTGATGCCACGGCCATTCCATGCACGGGCCCATGGAGGAGGTGGCTGGGGAGGAAGACGGCTAGAGCCACAGGGTGGGTCTTCTTGTCTACCTTATTTTTAGAAGCTTCCTCCGGGACAAATGATCAGTGGTGATCACTCCAAGAATTTCCTCCACGTATTTCTTCCCAAGTCTCTTTGTCATGTCAGTCCTCTGCTCTTCACCTTTCCAAGTCCCCGACCAGTGGAACTAACCTGTTAGCCACTGCCCATGAGACTGCACAGATCTGCATTTTGGCCTAGCTTTCTTTCCAAGCATATGGCACATTTTGTCTGACTTTCTTCCCACCAGAAAGTTTTTCTTCATCATGGTCTTTCAGAACCATCCTTGAACGGGGCTGTAATGCCATTCACTTCTGGCTGGTGCCAAAACACAGACAGATTTATCTATAAACCAGGTCTATAGTTTGACATTCTGTTAACTGGTCAAAGGGAAGTTCTCATGAAACCACTTATGTGGGTTGAGGAAGAGACGGCAAAACGGCAAGAGTTGATCCAATGGAATGTCAGTCAATTCCCCTGTGCTGCCCAGACTTACTCAGGCCTCATTTCCCATACAGCATCTTCGTTTAATAATGGAATGATGCTACACACCTAACTTTATGACTTTGTAAATGAGAGAATGCCTTATTCATAGTGAAGAGCTCTGGTCACACCATCCCTTAGCATCCTTCAATCGAAAGCTCAGATACTTCAAGTCTAATGGAATCTGCGGGGTCAGAAGGCCTAAGTGGTGGAGAAGGTGTGCTTCAGGCTGGGCTCCACACAGAGTCCTCAGCTGCTCTGGGACCCAGCGAAAATGGCAGCGGAAGGGTTGCTGAATAAATGGGCCAAGGTGGAATACCCAAATACCCCTTCCAAAATTCAGAGCCCCATCAAGCATTGGGCCTTTTTCTTTATGGTGCACAGTGCAAAGTGGAACAATTTAACTTTAAGTTTAACTTTAGAAAGGCTATCATCCCAAGATGTTCTGGACCACTAGATTCCTAGGCATTTCATCAATGTGTCAAGCTTGCAAATTTTGTGAGGTTTCTCTTCTTATCTTCTGTCAGGCCTGTGTCTTACAGATGTTTCAAGGGCTTTTGCTGCATCCTGCTTGCCAGGTTCAACTGACATAATGTTATTAACATAATGGGCCAGAATGAAGTTCTGTGAGATATCAGGGCTCCTTTGGGTTACAGGAAAGCAGGAGAGCTGACGCAGCCCTGAAGTCCATGGGTGTACACCACTGCCCCAGGCAGGTGAAAGCAGACTCTGTTCCTAATTAAGATAAAGAAAAATATCATTTGCCAAGTCAATAACAATCTTTCAGTTGCCATCGTTCTAATAAAGATACCACATCCAGAACAGCAGCTGCAGTCAGCAACAACTACCGAATCAAGTGGAGCACAATCCATAGTCACTCTCCACATCCCACATGACGCTTTCCCTGACCAGGCAGGTATTAAACAGCGATTGGACTGGAACCACCACCCTTCATCCTTCAAGGCTTTGGTGGTGACTCTAATCTCTGCAGTACCCCAGGCATGTTGTACTGCTTTTGGTTTACTCTTCTGGCAGGCAGAAGAACAGGTGATGGTTTGCTTTCCAGAAGCTTCCTCTACCTAGCAGTTCTTATTCCATGAACCAGAGAACCAACAAGGGGATGCTCCCAGCTACCATTTAGGTCTACCCATGGGCCTGTTAGAATTACAGTAAGACAGTGTAAGCCAAGATTTCATATACCATCGGCTCTTCATGAGTCCCTACTCTGGCTGATGGACCACGGCGGTTTTTAGGGTTCCCAGAAATGAGCACCACTTCAGAGTCAGTATCCAGTAACCACTACAAGGTCTGTGCATTTCCCTTTCTCTTGTGCCCAGTCCCCTAGCAAATGGCTCTTCTGGTATGTCTGAGGAGGGCTTGGGAGAAATTTACAGAATATACATTCGGTCACATGTCAGGCTCCTTCCTTAAAGGGAGCTGGCCTCTCTCAGTCAAAGGTTTCTGAGTTTGTGAACTACCTTATCTCAGCAAACAGGAGGGCAAAGTGAGAACTACCCCTCTGTCTTTTTGAACCAGGTTTCTATCCACCGCCACAATACTTTTCCCAATATGTGGAGCTGCGGTATCTAATGCGGTAGCTACTAGTCATATGCGATTACCAAACACTTAAAATGGGGCTAGTCCTAACTGAGATGTGCTTATGTGCAAAATAAAAATAGCCTCTGGATTTCAAAGTCTAGTACAAAAAATGTAAAATATCACATTAATAATGTTTTGTATTGGTCACATGTTGAAATGATAACTATAGATATTAGTTAAATAAAGTATATTATTAAAATTATTAGCACAGTTTTTTTTACTTTTTAAATATGTAGGTAGTAGAAAATGTTGAATCACAGGTATGGCTCACATTATTATATTTGTATGAAATTTTGCTGATATAGATCAAGCAATATTGTAGTAGGAGGCACATCTATTTCCTTCCTTTGAGGCCACCACCATAAGTCCATGTGGGCCAGAGCAATCTGATGACCATTCTATCCTTTGGCTCAGTGGAGTAATTGAGCTCAGCTTGTCTCTGATAGTCTGTCACTGGGGGTTCCTGTTTTTACAATTAGGAGTAGAGGTCCCAGTTCAATGGCAGCATCTTCCACTGTCATCTCTGACCAGTATGGGACCACCACCACAGCTTTTCAAGGATGCTGGTGAGGAGTTTTTAAATGTTTTTGTGACAAGAGTACCCTCTGGGCCTTAGAAGAGGGATTAATCAGGTTACATACAATAGATACACTTTAATTTCCCATTACCTTAAGCTTCGGGTTTCTTCCTACAATATGCTAGGGAATTTCTGCAATACTCAGCCTTATTAGATATAATCTTATATTATGAATATTACTAGTATTTACTCAACCAAGCAAACTATTGGAGTCACTCCAGCTGCTTAAACTACTGTATTACATTTTGAATCCCAAGTGAATTCACCCATATTGACAAATATAATCCAGTCCAACTGTATTTTGTCCTTGTTGGCTTAATACTCTTGGAATCTATTTACATATGCATGTTCCCAAGGTTCCCGACAATACATATAGAAAGATATTGCAATTCCTTTGGAGTTTAACTGGCTCCTCCTGAAGAAGATCCTTCAAATTTTTCTCTGCACTAGCACGAGATATAACTCTCACTATGGGCCTGGCAGCAATGAGATCAGGTGGGGCTAGGTCTTGAGGACAACAGATGCACCTCTTGCTAGGCAACCACCCTGTGTGAAATCCTAAGACAGTCTTTATGCAAAGGACTGCTTTCTCTAGCAAGGGAGATTCGAGGAGGACTGGGGTTCATCTCGCTCAGTTTCAGCTGTGTCACCATAAATGTTCTTATCCCAATCTCAACGCCCAACTCCTTCTGTACCTGAACATTAGCGTAGAGACTTGGCAAAGTTCTGCATCTAACAGGCATTGCAAATCTTCAAGCCACACAATTAGACTTCAGGCCTGACCCACGGCTCTGTCTTCTCTGAGGCTGCGTGAAATAAGGATTCTTTCTCTGGTTCTGGTTCTCCGTCATGTCTTGAGTTGGAAGTTCAAATTTTAGAGCCCCTCAATCAATGTCTCTTTCCCTCTCTCTCTCCCCCTCTCTCTCTCTGTCTCCCTCCCTCCCTCTTATAAATTCTGTCACTCTGTCATAAACTCTTGAGCACAGCCAGAAGTAGCCAGCTTGTCCTGCAATTATTGTAATTATCACTGTTGCCATAGCAATCAAGTGCAGCAGCCACTCGATCACTTAGAACCTCGCCTTCCACTGGTTCCCCGTCCTGCATCGCTCCTAGTGACGGTCTGCATGTCTTCATGCTGCTTCATGCCGCAGATTGCTAGTATCCCATTTTCCCAGCAATAAGGTCATTTATGCATTCATTAAATAAGTGAGACACCTGGTCCCATAACCCCATTTGGAAGGTTGTTTCCTGGGACCACTCCTGTAACCAACTATTGTACTAGTCAGAATTGCAGCAGGAAACAGCCCCTATGCCAGATGGATTAGACAAAGATAGCTTAATGAAGAGATATGGCAGAGGCACAAGCAAGGTTAAGGCACTGAATGAAGAATGCTGAGGAACTCAGGGCTTAGCTGCCATGCACATTATCACTTTCCAGGGCTGAAAAGACAATGGAAGAAATCACATCACCAAAGAAAAAAGTGGGAGGTAGAGTCATGGAGGAGGGGACAGGTGACAGCAGCAGCAGTCCATGGAGGGTCACAGCCACTGCCATAGATGTGATACAGATGCAGGAAGGGACAGGTAAGAAAGACTCCAACACCACTGTCAAAGCTATTAGGAAGCCAGAGGACAAAGCAGCCCAGGTGTTGCAGCCTAAAAAGGGTGAATACCCCTCAAACCAGGCAAAGGAGGGCTGAGAAGGGATTTTGGGGAAGAGGGCAAATGGGGAATAAGAGCCCTGCAGATGTCACACTTTATGTTTACAAACATTCTCCCTTCATCCTTTTAACTAGTACCAGCAAGGTGTGTCCGATCATTATCTCCCTCTTACAGGTGATGACACAGGCTTGCTCCATTATCCAGAGTAAGCGGTGGGGCTGCGGCTAGAGCCTGGGCCCTTTGAACTCGAGTTTGTATATCAGGCCAAATGACAATAGTTTGGATGGAGCAGGTAGAGGGCTCATTTAGAGAAGTAGGGACAAAGGTTGCCGCCAAAGCATGGAAAACTTGAAACCTGCCCTAAGGAATTCTTCAGCCTTGTCTCCACGTGCTAGCAGGTACCAGGTCCCCTGCTGCACTTTGTCGGGCCCTGTGGGAGTTGGGAAATCCATTGGCCTTTGCTTCCTCCTCTGGGGAGCCTGAAGCAGAGCCTTGAAGAGCCCGCCTCGTGCTCCCAGCTGTTTGGCCTCCCACTCGCCATCTCCTTTTGTGGATGACTCATTCTGCCATATAGCTTTGGGGAAACCTTCTTTCCATGTCTCTCAGGCCATGTGTTTTGGGTTGAGGTCCTAAGCAAGCCAAAATATTGCATTTCCTAAGTATCAATCATCAGTTAAAGGCAATGGCCTTAGGCCGGAAGGAACCAACAAAAGCAACTTCCTGGGATTTCACTAGAGGAGTAAGAACCTGAGAAGAATCCGGGGGGGGGGGGGGGCACAGCTTTTGTTGCCAGATTTCTGCAAAGACCGAAGCCAGCAGAGAGGAAGGCAAATGGAGAGTTGAGCAAAGTCATGTCCTTGTGACAGGTTTGAGACCTGAACCCAGCCGTAGCCACAGCTGGCCCATCCCTGGGCTTGTGCTATGTAAGGCACAGATTCACCTTTTTTGCTTAATACAGGCTCTGTCTTTTGTAATCATGAGACAAACATGCCAAGGTGAGGAGCTGGCCCTACCTCCTCCAGAGAGAGCTCCAACCTTTGCCCCTATCCCACAGGTTCTTGGAAGCCTGGGGAGGCGACCCGGGAAGAGACCTGTGTGATAGTTGAGGGTGACAGGCCCAGGGGAAGAGGAATGTATCCTCTAGAACAGGCTGCAGCCAGGGGGACCCCAAATAGGAATTTGTAATGGGGTTCAGAACTCAGGGTGTCCAGGAAATATTAAAAGAATACGGGATGTCCTCACCACCACAGGTCTGAACTAGGGGATGGGACACATGGAGCAGGGCCATTGAGAGTAGCAACAGTTTTTCAAATAACGTCAGGCATGGCCGTTTAACATATCAATAGCTTTTAACTGGTTTCATAGATATGATAAATAGCTGTGGCCAGGCTTTGAGCCAGAGGGATGAGAGTGACTTCAACCCATAATGTAACTGGGAGGCAACTCCCCCTGGTTACAGAACCTGCATGAAAGCTAGTAGATGATTGGCCCCACACCCTGTTGCCAGGCCTGCCCAGACTTACTATGGCCTCCAGGAAAGGCTGGAAAAATATGGGAATGCTTGCAGGTGTAACTGATTGTGAGAGGAGCTGGAAATGGGATTGTAGAGGAAGACTGACACGGGGATTAAAACCCAGGCATGGCAGCCATGCTGGAGGGTTGGGACCACGCAGCTTTGGGGTGCTCCCTTTTTGCCACAAAGCTTAGGAAGCAGGAGAGACCTTGCTGGGAAGGAAAGGGGTGAGAGGACTCTTGCTGGTGGGCCATGAGAAGGTGCCACATGGTTTTGGATTAATTGGAGATTGCGGCAGCGACACAGCTGATGGTGCTGGGAACCAAAAAGCTACCTGAGCCACAGACTTCTACTTCTTTTCCTGAAATACGGTACCCCGGACTGGGCAGAGGGAAAAGGAAGGACTTTGCATTTGTGGTTATTCTAAAGGACTTTAGTATTTTAATGAAGACATTAAGTCACTACTCTCAGTCTGTATAACTTTTTAAATAAATAATTCCTTTCCTTTTTACCAGTTTCTGGCATTAAGAAACATCTTTCTCCGGTGGCCGGCAAGGTGAACCGAGTACAAGGGGAGACCCCCAGAGCAAGGAGGGGGGTCCATTCGGTATTAGTATATCATTCACCAACCCCACCCAACCCCCGCCCGGGTCTGTTCTATAACATTGTGGGATAAGAGACAAGATAGGCACTTGAATCAGCACAGCCCCACAGAGGTGTATTTAGTAAATTTTTTATTTTCACAGGGCTCGAAAGATCAAAATTGCTTTTAAAAATATAATAAAAGGGAAACAGCCACTGTGGTTTCTTTTGACAGCAGCCCAATTTCTTGGCTGTCAAAATAATTCCAAACAACACGTGTAAGATTTTGCCGGGCTGTCTTGGCCCTGAGGCCCAAGGCGGGAACAACAAGGAACGCCTGCAGCTGCAGCAGCACAAGGACCTCGGGTCAGAGGCTTCCCGAGGCCGCCAACACGCCTGCTGGCTCGCGGGGCCCTGCGCTTCCCCGCAGCTGGGAAACGGCTTTATGCAAATATAATGCGGGCTAACGAGGTAAACCCAGCTTAACAACCTGAACTCCTGCGTTCATATGTAGTGTCCTTGGATAACCTTTGAAATCCATCTGGTCAACCTTTACAACCAAAAAATAATGCAGGCCATTACCACCTTCACCCTGGAGAGGGAGCTATAGGGCTGTGGAGGTCACAAGGTTACGTTTCTCTGGGGCCCTGAGACTTCTCGTGCGTTCAACCCCCACTACTCCCCACCCCCATGCGCACTCCCAGGAGTCTCTCCGCTATTCTCCTGCACTCTCACTTACTTCCAGGTAAAGCTCAAAGGAAAAAGTATATCTCGTTTTATCTAAGATTAGCCCTTCCATCTATTGTTTTGATCTCATTTTACACTTAGAATTTAGTTGCAGCTATTCACTTCTCTCTCTCTCATATATATATTTTATCCTCACCCAAGGATTTTATTTTACTGCTTTGACAGAGAGAGAGAGACAGAGAGAAACATCAACCGGCTGCCTCCGGTGTGCACCCCGACCAGAGATCAAACTTGCAACCTGGGTATGCGCCCTGACCAGGAATCGAACCCGCGACCATCTTGGTTTACAAGATGATGCTCCAACCAACTGATCCACACTGGCCAGCGCACTCTCATGTTTTTAAAAATTCAATTAATCGGCCTCATTGAAGTATACTTTACATATAGTAAAATGCAATCTTTTTAACAACTGGTGAGATCTGACAAACGAACACACCGTGTAAGCTCTAGTGCCGTGGTGAAGATACGGAGCAGTTCTGTCCCCCCACAGAGCTGCCCCTCATCGGTTCCCTTCCAGATCCTCCCCCTCCCCAGCCACCCACACTGAGAAGTGACAGATCTTTCTGTCACTCTACATTAGTTTCAGCTGCAATAGAATTTCATGTAAATGGAATCATAAAAGAATACAATCCTTTATGTTTGACTTCTTTTGCTCAACATAGTATTTTGAGATTGAAAATCACGTTGTGCATAGCAACAGCTCACCCTTCTTGTTGCTGAGTAGTATTCCAGCACACAGAGACAGTGCGATACCTTTACCCGCTCACCGTTCGGTGTACGTTTGGTTTGTTTTCAGGCTGGAGCTACTGTGCATAAAGCTGCTATGAACATCCCTATGCAATCTTGGTGTGGACGTATTTTTATTTCTCTTGGTTAAATACCTAGAAGTAGAGGTTTTTAAAGATATATTTTATTGATTATGCTATTACAGTTGCCCCATTTCTCCCCCTTCATTCCCCTCCACCCTGCACACCCTCTCCCACCCACATTCCCCCCTTTAGTTCATGTCCATGTGTCATAAGTTCTTTAGCTTCCACATTTCCCACACTATTCTTGCCCTCCCCCTGTCTATGTTCTCCCTACCACCTATGCTATTTATTCTCTGCACCTTTCCCCACTCTCTCCTCCTTCCACTCCCCTGTTGCTAACCCTCCATGTGATCTCCATTTCTGTGGGTCTGTTCCTGTTCTAGTTGTTTGCTTTTGTTTTTGTTTTAGGTATGGTTGTTAATCATTGTGAGTTTGCTGTCATTTTACTATGTATGTTTTTTATTTTCTTTTTCTTAGATAAGTCCCCTTAACATTTCATAAAATAAGGGCTTGGTGATGATGAACTCCTTTAACTTGACCTTATCTGAGAAGCACTTTATCTGCCCTTCCATTCTAAATGATAGCTTTGCTGGCTAGAACCATCTTGAGTGGAGGTCCTTGCCTTTCATGACTTTGAATACTTTCCAGCCCCTTCTTGCCTGCAAGGTCTCTTTTGAGAAATCAGCTGACAGTCTAATGGGGACTCCTTTGTAGGTAACTGTCTCCTTATCTCTTGCTGCTTCTAGGATTCTCTCTTTCATTTTTACCTTGGGTAATGTAATTATGATGTGCCTTGGTGTGTTCCTCCGTGGGTCCAACTTGTTTGGGACTCTCTGAGCTTCCTGGACTTCCTGGATGTCTATTTCCTTTGCCAGATTGGGGAAGTTCTCCTTCATTATTTGTTCAAATAAGTTTTCCACTTGTTGCTCTTCCTCTTCTTGTTCAGGTACCCCTATAATTCAGATGTCCGAACATTTCAAGATGTCCTGGAGTTTCCTAAGCCTCTCCTCATTTTTTTGAATTCTTATTTCTTCATTCCTTTCTGTTTGGCTATTTCTTTCTTCCTTCTGGTTCACTCCATTGATCAGTGTCCCAGTTTTCTTCCCATCACTGTTGCTTCTCTGTGCATTTTCCTTCATTTCACTTACTGTAGCCTTCATTTTTTCATCTAATTTGCAACCAAAATCAACCAATTCTGTGAGCATCCTGATTACCAGTGTTTTGAACTGTGCATCTGTTAGGTTGGCTATCTGTGCATCTGATAGGTTGGTTATCTGTTCCTTGCTTAGTTGTATTTGCTGTGGAGCTTTGATCTGTTCTTCTGTTTGGGCCTTTTTTTTTTTTTTTTTGCACCTGTTACATAGTGAGGAGCAGAGCCTTAGGTGTTCACCAGGGCAAGGCAACCCACATCACTGCATTGTGACACTATATGAGGGGGAGGGGTCCGAGAGGAAACAATGAGCTTGCTTCATTCTTTGCCAGATGTCAGTCCCTTCCAGAGCTTCCCCCAAGCAAACTGGGCCCTTCTGGTGCTGATTCCCATGTGGATGGGTTTGTGTATCTTCTAGGACCCTGTGGGTTTCTCCAATGAACTCTCCTGTGAGGCTGGGAGTCTCCTGGCACCTCAACCCCCACAGGTGTTTTCAATCAGTGTTTTGAGGCTTTATTTCCCTGCGCTGGGACCCTGGGTTGCATGGTCTGTCTCATTCCCCAGTTTCGCCTGTTTATCTGAACGCAAATGTGGGACCTGGTCAACCAGACACCTTGTGTGCAGTTTCTTGCTTCACAGTCCCTGCCTTGCTGGGTCTGCCCACTTCCACCCTGCACCTGGGGTTTGCCAGCTGCCGCCTGCACGCCCAGGGTCCGACTGCTGCCATCTTGTGTGCCCAGGGTACCTTGCACCCCCGGTGCCACCACTTTTTGTGCCATGACCCCTCTCCGCCCAGCCATCCAACTCTGCCCCACCTACCAGTCTGAATGAATATGTCTATTTTAACTCCTTGGTTGTCGGACTTCCATACAGTTCAATTTTCTGTCAGTTCTGGTTGTTATTTTGTTTCTAAATTGTTGTTGTCCTTATTTTGGTTGTATGAGGAGGCACATCGTGTCTACCTATGCCTCCATCTTGGCCAGAAGTAGAAGTAGAATTTTTGGTTGTATGGTAAATGTATGTCTCTAAAAAACTGTCCAACTTTTTTCTGAAGTGTCACCAACAGTTCTGGGCCGGGAACCCAGGCCTTCTGCCCAGAGCTGTTCTTGCCAACAGAACCAGACTGAGCTTTGTAAAGCAGAGCAGAATCTTTATTTATTTATTTTTTTAAATTTGTATTGCATTTATTGGGGTGACATTAGTTAGCAAAATTATATGGGTTTAAAGTGTGCAATTCTAGCCCTTACTGGTGTGGCTCAGTTAGTTAGGTTTCGTCCTGCAAGGTGGAAGTTACCCGGTTTGATTCCCAGTCAGGGCACATGCCTGGTTGTGGGTTTGGTCCCTGGTTGGGGCACATAAAAGAGGAAACTGATCAATGTTTCTCTCTCACAGTGATGTTTCTCTCACTCTCTTTATCCCTCCCTTCCCCCTCTCTAAAAAATACATATATAAAATCTGTAAAGTGTAAAATTCTATAGTATATCATCTGTATATTGTATTGTGTTCACCACCCAAAGTCAAGTCTCCTTCACCACCATTTACCTGCCTTTTACCCTCTCCTCCCTCCCCCTTTCCCTCTGGTAATCACCATACTGTTGTCCGTGTCTATGAGGTTTCTTTCCCCTAATTCTTTCACCTTTGGCACCCAGCCCACCCCCAACCCACTGGCAGCTCTTAGTCTGTTCTCTGTATGAGTCTGTTTCTATTCTGTTTTTTAGTTTATTTTGCTCATTAGATTCCACATATAAGTGAAAGTATATGGTATTGGTCTTTCTCTGACTGGCTTATTTCACTGAGCATAATACTCTCCAGGTTCATCCATGCTATTGCAAAAGGTAAGATTTCCTTTCTTATGGCTGAGTAGTACTCCATTGTGTAAATGTACCACAGCTTTTTAATCTACTCATCTGGTGGACATCTGGGCTGCTTCCCAATGCTGCAATGAACACAGAAGGGATTATATTTTTTTGAATTAGTGTTTCAGGCTTCTTTGGATAAATTCCCAGAGGTGGAATTGCTGAGTCATAAGGCAGTTTCATTTTTAACTTTTTGAGGAAGCTCCATACTGTTTTCCATGGTGACTGCAGCAGTCTGCATTCCCACCAACAGTGCACAAGGGTTCCCTTTTCTCCCCAATACTTGTTTGTTAATTTACCAACACTTGTTGTTTGTTGATTTGTTGGTGATAGCCATTCCGACAGGTATAAGGTGATATCTGATTGTGGCTTTAATTTACATATCTCTGGGGAACTTCATTCTTAGATAAAGGAATGGGGAAGGGTGAGCTCATACTCAATGGCACCTCTTCCCCAACTGGGAGGAGCTTTCTGTATTTATAGGCTGGGCTGTGCAGTGATTAAATTCTTCTAGGCATGCGTACTCTTCGTTTGCACTTGGCCCATTTGAGCATGGTCCTTTCTGCATGTGATATTCCATCTGCATCTTGGTCTTTGCACTCTGCCCTCTGCATCTTGTGTCCTGGAGTCCTTTTTAGTTCCTGTAAGCAGGCAATAGCTCATGACCTGGTTCAAGTATTGAGAAAAATTAGGGTCTTTTGGTCGATAGCCCAGTGACAAAAGTAACTGTACAATTTCACATAATTCTGCCAGAATTATGTGGGGAGACTGCTTGCTGTGTACGCCGACCACCATGTCAAGCCTGTTTTCAGGTGCTCATTAACCATTTGTATCTTCTTTTGGGAACCATTCACTCAAAACTTTTGCCCATTTTTTACCTTATTATTGAGTTGTAACCCTCTTATAATTCTTACACCTTATAAGGGCATGTGAATATCTTTGTATAAAAATATTACATGTAGCCCCTGCTGGTTAGCTCAGTTGGTTAGAGCATCATCCCCACACCCCAAGATTGCAGGTTTGATCCGCAGTTAGGATACACACAAGAAGCAACCAATGAATGCATGAGTAAGTGGAACAACAAATCAGTGTTTATTTACTGTATCTACATATTCTAAAACCCAAATTCTCTTCAACCCCCTTCCCCCCATTCCACTGTGAAACCTCCGAGTCATGGAACCCACAGCACCACAGGTTCTAAGGTCCAGGGAAGCAAGGTGTACAAATGTTACCACCCTCAGTTTAGGAGGGAGGACTGGGGAGCAGGGTCCAGTGGAGGAGGGGCCTGTATAGTTATTGAGTAGAGACTGGGAAGCCTGTTGACTACTTTCTCTTGGTGTTTCAGAGTCTTGCTTTCTCTTAGTTTCCTCTAATGTCTTTGTGTTACTGTCTAAATAATTGTCACACCAATACTCCTTAAAAATGGTCAATGAGGAGTTCCCTTTGGCCACTACTTGATTAGGGTGACTTCCCCTGGCCTGCACTCTGAGTCGGCTACTTCCCTAGCCCTTTAGCTTTACCATGCCTGCCCTTCAAGTGGATGTCTGGGGCTTGTCTTTCCCGACGCCCCTGCAGTGCTGGTCAGCGCCAACACTCTCTCCTCCTACTGATTCCCGAAACACAGGCAGAGTACCTGCTGTGCGACAGAACCCAACACCAAAATCACTGGCTTGAGGTTTAGGTCGGACGATGCCCTGGTACAGCTGGTGAGACAACTGAGTCATCTGTAGTCATCACAGTGCAATGTGTGAGAGGAGGAACACTCAAGTCCGCTTAGGGGGCAGGGGACTAGTAAAGGAGCTCTGAGCACTGGACCAGCACAAGCCAAGGAGTGTGAATGCCTGTGTACAGTGATGTGTGGGTGAGCAAGGCATTTACAGTGAACAGTGTAGATGGGGGGAGCTTAGGGAACCTATGAGAATTGCCACAGGATGCAAGCATTGCAGGATGCAAGCATCACTAGATGCATTGCCCAAGCCCCAAGCTGTCCACCATTCTCTTTTAACAGAAATGAGATTGCAGCCAAGCTGGACTACATTTCCCAGCCTCCCTCGGTGTTAGGGGGGAACATGTGATTAAGTTACCACCAATGGACTGTGAGCAGAAATGGTGTTTGAGCCAGGGCTTTCTAAGAGGAGATGCGCCACCTACATGATCTTATTAACCAATGTCACCCCAATAAATTTAACTTTAAAAAAGTGTAGGTGTGCCTCTTTTGTGTTCTCTGTCCCTTTTGTGAGAACTGGGCAAAACAATGACAAGGCCCTAGGAGACAGTGGAGCCACAAAAGGAAGGAGCTCAGTCTGTGAATGCCTTTCCTGAGCAGGGCCGGAGCAAACCTGAATAATGGCCAACATTGCTTCGTGAGCAGCAAATAAACATCTGATGTGGTAAGCCATGGAAGTTTTGAGTCACCTTTGCTGTGGTAGTATAGCCCACCCTACATAGACATGCTGATTATAATGCACTTTTGAAAACTTTATAATACATATAGGTATGTATAAAAAAATGGAGTGAAATATAGCAAGACGTGAATAATGATGGTGGAATTATGGGTGGATTTCATTTTCTTAGCAATTTCCTGTCTTTTCAAAATTTGCTACAATGAGTATGTATCACTTTATAGTCAGAACAATTATAAATTCCCTAAATTCAGATAGTTACAGAGATAATAACAAGTTGAAAAAGAACCTCATTACCAGGAGGCATGTAGAAAGTCTATTCAAGTAGTAGAATTTAAGGGTAGGAAAATGCAGAGGAAACAGCAAGAAGACAGTCCAGTTCCACACTCACTGGGGACCTCGCCCTGGAGGAAAGCCCTGGTCCGGCCTCGCCTGCTTTCTCACCTCCCACCCCCAGCCAGTCTCAGGCCGCAGGAGGCCCTGCTGCTGCTGGCAGGTGGGGGAGGAGGTCTTCCTGCAGCTTCACACTGTGTTTTCCTTCATGTAGTTTAGGGAGGCCGAGGGCACACACGAAGTTAACAGACAGGGACCAGGACCAGATGATGGAGAAAGAAGAGTGGGTGTTAGAAAGGGACTCTGATGGGACAGAGACGCTGCACAGACTTCCTACAACGCACCCCTCCCTTCGCTTCCACGGGAACAGAAACTCCCGATTGTCTCACTGCCCCTCCGGCCTCTCTGGCCCCAGGTTACTTTATCTCTGCCCATCTTTTCAGTTCCTCGAGGGTCTACTGTTAGGCTTCTTCTCACAACACACTCCTTTCCTCTCCAGTGCCTCCCCAGATCTACCCCCAGCTTGGTGAGCTTCCAATCCAGAGGGACAACTGCCCTTGATGCATCTCGATAGGAGAATTCTGCTTCCCACTTTGTCCCAGAGACCCTCTACCCCCACCATCCAGCCAGGAGAAACCTGGGTGTTCGCCTCATCTTCTGAATGCAGCTAGCTCTCCCCACCCCACTGCCTTGGAGTTCTCTTGGAGTAGCCCTCTCGGAGTAGCCCTCTCGGAGTTCTGTAACAGTCCACACACTCCACTTCCACAAAACCCCAAGAATATATTTTTCTCTAATTTAAAAAAATTATGAAGTTCTTCTTATATACAAAAAATGATATTGAGAATAAATAATACAATAAATATCTGTAAACCACCCATCTAGGATTAACCAATGAGAACATTTTTGACCTTTTTCTCACACATAAATATTCTTAAAACACTGATTTTAAATTTTAACAATGTTACTTTTTTTTATTAAAAAGTCTCAGTGGACCTAAACTGTACTCAACATAACTTCCAAACTTCCTGGCCTGCCCTTCACGGCCGTCTGTGCTGCAGTGATGGTCAAGAGCGTGGGCTCTGGAGTGCACACTGGCCAGCTTATCCAAGTGGCTCACTAGTCACCTCACCTCTCTGAGCCTCGTTTCCTCATCTGTGTAGTGAGGACAACATCAAGGACCTGTCTGGGGATTAACTGAGATGTACAAATTGTCTGGCACAATTAGTTTTGGTTATGTGCCATCAAGTCGGCTCTGGCTCCTGGTGACCCTGTGAATGAGTGGTGTCCACAGTGTCCTGTTCTTAGCAGCCCTGCTCGGCTCCTGCAGACGCACGCCTGTGGCTTCTTTGGTGGAGTCAGTTCACCTCATATTTGCTCTTCCTCTTTTCCTGCCGTCTTCTATTTGTTTTCCAGCATCTTGGTCTTTCCCTGCCTTCTCGTGCTGTGCCTGGAGCAGGCTGGCTGCCGTTGAGCCAGCCTTGCTCCCAGCGACGTTTCAGGCTTCGTTTGCTCTGGGACCCACCTGTTCCTTTTCCTGGTGGCCCAGGGTGTCCCTACAGCTTTCCTCCAACATCATGTTTCCAATCGATCATTTTTTTCCTATCAGCCACCTTTTTCACTGCCCAACTTTGGCATTCACGCATAGGAATTGGGAATACAAGGGTGTGGATGATCCCAGCCTTGGTCTGTAATGACAGTCTTTGTTCTTGGTGATCTTTCTTAAATTCTTCTGAGGCAGGAGATAGTCATGAAGGAGGAAACTCCAGAGGCACCCCAGGGCTAGGATAAAGGACATAGATACAGGACGGAGCCCCTGTTCTAAGACCGGTTGTTCCCGCTTTCTGGAAAAGCGCTGAATCATGGTGAATCGTGAACGCACCTGCGCAGAACATGCTACAGATGACCCCTGCTTCATTATAATAGCATTATAATAAATTAACATTGTGCAACCCCCTGCCCCCATGACCAATCAAGGAAAATCATGGGAGACCACATGCACAGTAGTTTTAAAGTAATATAACTACTTGTACACACAATAAAAGCCCACCAACACCAGCCAGGAAATATCTGCCCTATAAGAATAGAATCCCTCCAGCCCCTGAGGTCAGTCTCTGCTCAGAGTTGGCCTGCTCCCATGTTCTGTGGAGTGTGCTATTGCTTAATAAATCTGCTCTCTCTCTATCTGCTGTAAACTCCATGTGTTCGGTTCAGTTCTTTGTCCGCAATCACCAAGAATCTGGTTACCTGTGCCCACCTGTGACACTTCCATTGCTGTCCTTCTGAGTCTTAGCACCATACCTGGAATATAATATACATGGTAGATTTCTAACCCTTCTATCCTGCTATTCCAAGGCAAGAAAGAAAGGTGAGAAGAAGTGTGTGTGTGTTGGGGGGGGGGGGCAGCTTTCAAAGGAAGGGGAGAGAAAAAGGAAAAGGAAAAAGAGTTTAGGGAATGAGTTGGATAAGAGGGAAAAGAGAAGGACTGGAGATGAGAGGAGGGACATCTAAGTGGAGGGGAAAATAAATGAGAAAAAACAATGGAAAAGGAAGAGGTACTTCCTAGAATGGAAGAGGCTCGCTCTCTCAGGATGAAAGGGACTGTGGTGTCCGGTGGGATTTGGTATAATTAGGGCTGCAAGCCGGGGGTCAATGTCTGTGAGGCACTGCTGGCCGGGGGTCCAATCCCAGGGCTGGGTCACTGGCTCTGGCGCAGCTCCACCAGGGGGCAGTGTGGAGCCCTGGCTCTTCAGCCTATCATTCACCCGCTCCCTGGAGATGCTGGGGAAACACGGGATCAGCAGATGCCAAGGCCCTAGGACAGACTCTGCTACTTGTAATTTGAGGGATAGGACAGGCATCAAGCTTTCCGAAGATTAATTTTTGATTTATTGTTGGTAGCAATGATTTATTCTGATACATCCCCAGGGCAAAGAAGGAGCTGTAAATATTTTAAATGCTGTTAGCTGGTGACAAGAAACATGGCTGGTTGGGGAGTAGGGCAGATGGGAATTTCAAATGCCTTCTCTTTCTAAATCATTTAAAGGCAAACTGTGAACACTTGCTAGCTTGTTTAAAATGGAGGCTGGGGTAGGGTAGAGAACATTAAATTGTTGTCTTATTAACTCAGACAACCTCCTCTGTGTTCTCCATAAAGCCCATTTGCTTTCCAGGCAGATTGGATCGGACTGGCCTTGCGGCCAGCGGAGCCGGTCCAAGGAGGCAACCTTCAGACTCCTGGAGAGGAGGGGTCAAGGACAAGAGCCACCCTGGCCTTGCGCTCCCGCAGGAACCTCGGAGCCCAGCACCGGGAGCAGGGCGGGGTGCTGGGGAAAGCCTTGGACCAGGAGCGCCACCCTGGGCCTGTGGCCTCGAGGGAGGCGCTCTGGCCCTGGGTCTCAGTTTCCCACTTGTAAAACCGGTGGTAACGCCGCTGGCGCGGCAGGGTGGAGCTGAGTGTTTGCTGTGATGATGGGAAGAAACAGCCCCACGGGGTTTGTTTTCCCAGCCTCCTCTCCCCTTGGTTCTCTAGCAGCCCTGTCAGGCAAAGGAGAGATGGCTATTTCCTCTCACATGAAAACGGCTGTGTGTGGGGAGGAGCGGAGCTGGGAGTGGGCAGGGGGAAGGCCGGTGTCAGCCTCTCTGGAGTGGAAACTATGGGGAGGCGAGTGAGGCACTCTCCTCTGGCGTGCAAAATTTAAGAGGGTGTCAGAAATCTCAGTAGCCAAAATGAATGATGTTTTAGTGAACTACTTTTAAAAATAAAATTTAACTTAAAAAACCCATAATGAACAAAATATCTAATTTTTGAATAAAGACGGAATTGGTCAGAAGGAAGAGACTTCCTGGGACTTCGTATGGGGACTTTGTCTATCTTGGCCCCTCAGCTTTGGGTAGAACTCCTTTTCTTTTTCTTTTAAGATTTTATTTATTTATTTTTAGAGAGAGGGGAAGAGAGGGAGAAAGGGAGAGAAACATCAATGTGTGGTTGCCTCTTACACATCCCCAACTGGGGACCTGATCCACAGCCCAAGCATGTGCCCTGTCTGGGAATGGAACCGGTGACCCTGTGGTTCACAGGCCGGCACTCAATCCACTGAGCCAACCAGCCAGGGAAAGAACTCCTTTTCTCTCTGACCTCCATCTTTCCCACTAGAGGCAGGAGCACAGAGCAGCCTGCAGTAGGGGCGGGGGAAGGGGCGCTCCAGAGTAAGTGGTGGTTGGATTTCAGTTCCTGCTCCATTACTTACTAGCTATGGGATTACTAGGTAGGGAGTTAACATTTTATTTACTTACTTACTTTATTTATTTATTTTAATCCTCACCCAAGGATATAGGTGATTTTAAAAAGAGAGGAAGAAAAAAAGAGAGAAACATCAATGTGAGAAAGAAACACCAATCGGTTGCATCCTGCACGCGTTGCAGATTTTTGGTGCACAGGACAATGCTCCGACCAACCCAGCCGCCCAGTCAGGGCAAGGCTTGACATTTTGTAAGTCTCAGTATCCTACTGTAAGCCTCAACTTTCTCACTTGTAGCTGCCTCACTGGGTTATGGTGAAAATTAGGTGCATAAAGCATTTAACAAGGGGCCTGGTCCATATTAAGCGCTCAGTAAACCTTATTATTTTGATCTGTAAAGTAGGCGTCATGTGCTCAGTCCCCAAGTGAGACGAATTGCATGCTAGAAGCAGCACAATACGTAGGAGGAAGGAAAAAAGACGCAGTGGCCTGTTCTACTCCTAGAGCCACCAGGAGATGGTGCTGTCTGCCCATCCCTCTGGCTCCTGAAAGGAGGGCCTCTCGGGCGGCCCCTCCCAAGGGAAGTTCGAGGCTGGACCCTGACCTGCGGGACCCTGACCTGTGGGACCCTGACCTGCTCACCACCTGCCACAGTGAGTCTGCGGTGGGAAAGAGACAGGCAGGGCAGTGAGCCCTAAGGGTGTTGGTGACTAGCCTTGCTTCCCTTTTTGAGATGGATACTGAGAGCATGGAGCTAAATGTATGGCCCATCTTTAGCAAGCACATAATCCTTTTCATACGAAACCCCATCTAAATGTTCGGTTTTATTTTCCCTTGGTCTCGTTCCCCACACCAGTCTTAATTTACTTAAAGTTGCCTTAAATCCATTTAAGAACAAGATGGAAAATAAATAAATAAATGCATCCTATCTGTATTTAAACAGCTTCCCACTGTGTATGTATATATTCTTGTGTTTCTCTTTCCCCAAAATGACTGCCTGCTGACGCCTGCAAATGGCTGCGTTTGCGCGCTCTGATTGCGTGGCTGACTGGGTTTCAGACTGAGCTCTGAGGAGCACCCAGGGGGCAAGGAATCGGCGTGCTTTGGTTTTCAGTGGGAAGGGCAGGGCTGGCCCAGGTGTCTGCCCTTGGAAGAGTCCATTTTAGGCAGAGACTCTCAACTGGGACCAGGTTTTGCTCCCCAGGGGGCACTGGCAATATCGGAAGACATTTTTGGTTGTCCTAACTCAGGCAGGGAGGGGAGCGTCTGGCATCGTTACTGGAACCCAGTGGGTAGGGGTCAGGGGTGCCGATAAACAGCCAACAACACAGCCCCCACACGAGGATGGTCTGGTCCCAAATGTCAACAGTGCCGAGGCTGAGACTTAAGGGTAGGCTGGCTGTAGAAGGGAGGACGAGCAGAGGGGCATAGGTGCTGAGGGTGGCAGCCTTCTTACCTGGCCAGGAAGGAGATGTGAGAGGACCGATCTCCTCCACTGCCAGGAGGGCCTGGGACTCCCACTCGAGCCACAGCAGAAGCAAGAGAAACGTGTGGAAGAAGGGATGTCTCCGGTGTCCCCAGGAGGGGTCAGACTTCAGGATGGGGGGAGCGTGCATTCAGCGCCGAGTATCTTCCAGTTGCCCCTCCACTGCCTGACCCCCTCCACCGCCCCAAGCTTCCAGCTCTGTGCAGCAAAGGAAAGCCCCAGCAGACGGTCAGAGGGCGAGAAGTATAAGGAAGGGGCCCTGACCCCAGGCTGTCTCTGGCTCAGGCTGGCTGCATCTTCAACTGCTGTTGCAGATCCTCTCGAGCTGGGCTCTCCACCTGTCTCTCCTTACAGGTTCTGCCAGCCATCTGCAGCTCCCCACCTCACAGCCTGCTGGGTTGGGAGCACTAACAGAGAGGCAGCCCCGCTGTGCTATGCCTGTGGTTTCCCCAACCTCCGAAATCCTCTCCTTCTAAGTCTTCCTCAGATTCTCCCGATTGGAGCATGTCAGCCGTTTTCTTCGGGAATCTTAGCTGTCACACCTTCACTCATTTGCTCGCTGAGTGTCCTGAGCACCCGCCATGCACCGAGGCACACGTCCAGGCGCCCGGGCTGCATGGCACCGGTGAGCAAAACCAAGGTCCCCACCCTCTGTCCGCTCGTCTTCCGGCCTCGCTCCCAGTTGGATGGTGTCCGGTGTCCATGGGTCTGTGCACAGCCTGAGTGAGTGCTGCCCTCAGGGCCGCCAGGCAGCTTCCTGAGGCCACATCCCCAGGCAAGAGGCAGCAGGCTCTCCCCCTGACCACCCCAGCACTGCCTCTGGCCGCCTCTGCATGCCTGGGCATGTCCCTCAGCCTCTCTGGCTTGCATTTGTTGGCATAGATAACCGACTTGCAGGTTTTCAGTATTTGGGATTAAAATTTTCCAGCCTGGGTTGCTGTCCAAATCCTGGCTTTCAGGGAGCAGAAGCTGGCATTCTGCCCACATGCGAAGCCTTCCAGTGGGAGACCTGGTGAGGGCAGGAGGGGGCTGGGACCATCAGGGCCTGCTGTTGGCTGCCCTGCTGGTCTTCTGGGCTGTGGAGGCGGGGTGAGCTCCTCTGGGTTCTCCAAGCCCTCCTGACTCCTCCCCACCCTCCCCTGATAACCATACCTTTCCTCGGAGCTATACGCATTCTCCTAGGTCCAGGCACTGCAAGCCAGGAAGCTCTGGTCCTCTTAGCACACCCAGAGTGGCCCTACTGGTGCCAGCTGGCAGGCCCAGGGCAGCTTCCTAGGCAAACATATGTGCAAAGCTTTCCAGATGCCACCAGCTAGCAGGGACCTCCTGTGACTTGGGACAATGGTGCCTCCAGCAGCCCAGACTCGCCAGTGTCTCTCCTGCTCTGATGGATCTTCAGGGCTAGACCCCAGCAACCTCACTCCAGAAAGTCTGCGGAGACGGCAGGATGATCAGGGGCCCTGGGCAGGGAGTGGGGCCCACGTCTGGCACACACAAGCAGATGCTGGTTGAGTCTGCGTGGCCCTCGGTGCTCTGTGCCAGGCGCCTGCACTGACAGCCAGCCTCTCATATAACCCTGTAGCTCCTCAGTGACGTGGGCCACTGTATAGCCCTTTCTTGACCAAGACTCTGGGCTTAGAGAAGGCAGATGGCTTTCCCAGGCTCACACAGCTGGCAGAATGGGAGACCTGGGTTCTAGCCCCTGGGAGCTTCTGTGACACCACACACTTGCCCCCTTGCAGAGAATACCCTCCCCAAGGCCTCTCTCCTCGCCTCCTACAGGGTCTGGTCCCCAACCTCGCTCCTCAGTCCCGTGGGCAAAGGCAGACTTAATTGGGACCTGCCAATTGCCAGCATCTGGTCTGTTGGGGCTCTCCAGGCTCTCAGGTGCCTGCAAACCAGTTATTTCAAGAGGCTCAAGGATGGTGGGCCACTCCAAGACAGCAAGACCCCTGAGCTGCTGCCCCTTGACACATAGCTTTCTGGCTCCGGCCCACCCCACCCACTGCCGGGCAGATCGAGCCGGAAGGGGATCTTCTTGTGACGCCTTCCAGCAGACAGACAGAAAGGCCTCAGGGGCCAGGGCATGCGGCATCCCCCACCAGCCTGGCCTCACCCTGGTCCTGGCTACACAGGAAATGAGTTTCACCAACCTGTCAGCCAGGGACAAGGCCTCTTTTCTCTTCTGAGTCTGCAAGAAGCAGACGAGAAAATGCCCTTTCCCTTCCCCAAACTTCTTTTCTTGGCTGGGATTGGGAATCCCTCCCCTCCACCTTCCCTTTCTGTCCCATCCACATCCTCCCCCCTCTGCCAACACAAACCGGTTCCCAACTCCCTCTGTGCCCCCAGAGTGCACTGCAGCCCTGAACACGGCCTTGTCACCTGGCCTGTGATTGCTTCTCACTGCTCTTCTGCTCAGAGAGGGTGAGCCTCTGAGCTCACACCCCTGCTCTGGCCCAACGCCTGGCAGGCTGAGGGCCCCAGACAAAGGGCCCTTGGGAGAAGCCAGTGCCTCTGCTTGCTTCCTTCCACAGGGGTACGCACCACCTGCCCTGGGCCGGCTCCGGGCTCAGTGCCCCAAGAGATGCTGTCCCTGCCTTCAAGGCTCCTGGGCAAACCAGAGGAGATGGAGACAGTCTGCAATCAAGCAAGGGTTGTACAGGGACCTTGAGACTGCTCTCACAACTTCCTGGAAGGAGGAGAGAAGTGAGGACTGAGGCTGTCAGAGACGTTGCCAAGAAACCGGTGGGATGCTGCAGGACATGTGGAGAGGGGCTGGTGAAGGCAGAGAGGAAGGAAAGCTCTTCCAGGTGGGGAGAGGGAAGGGCAAGAGGGGACAGGGTCCGCGGAGGAGGCAGCCTTGGCCAGATCAGAGGGTCGGCCCTGGGGAGTGGTGGGGGAAGTCGTGAAACCCGCTCCAGTGCAGTCCCTGCTTGAGGAGTGCCTACTATGTGCCACGCACTGTCTGAGGCCCCTCAGGTGCATGCCGTGACTCACTCCTTACAACAGCTCTATGCGGAAGGCAGGACAGCTTCTGCTCTGTGGAAGCTCTGAGAGGTTCAGCAAACATTCAAGGTCAGAAGACAAAGGGCAGGGTCACTCCAAACCCAGGCCTGTGGCTCCACAGCAGCGCACTCAGCGGATGGCAGCGGTGGAGTAGCGGGTGTCGGGCATGCGTTCACTCATTCATTCAACAAGCGTTCATGTCCTACCAACCGGGAGCTGGGGCTGCGCCAGCGAGCGAGGCAGGCCAGCACCTGCCTCCTTGGGGCCTGCAGTCTAGCACAGGACAGCCGTTCAGTGAAAAACTATGTAAATGTTTATATACATGTAATTAAAATATGTATTTTACTTTAAACATAAACCTCACTTTTAATGCTTGTATATGAATTTTTTTTGGGGGGGGAGTACAGGGCACTATGAGAGCAAGTAGCAGTGCACCCATGGGCCCAGATTTCTACGTGGAAGGTTCTCGGAGACGGTCACTGGAGGGGCTTTGCTGGGCTGTGTTCTCGAGTGCAGTGGTCCATGGTAGACAGCCGACAGCCGGCTGTGGGATGCGATGTCCTCAGTGCGGACATGCCCCCCGTGACCAGCCTCACGGGCTGGCATGAGGGCGCAGGAGGCGAGAAGACATGCACGTGATCGGTTCTCCCCAGCACCACCGAGTTATCTTACCGGGTGGGGGAGGGTTGTGAAGGAATGGAGGGAGATGATGGGGGTCCAAAGCACTCCCCCAACGGCCCCCCTTCATGCTGCCCTGGGCTATCCTGCTCTGAGGGACAGGAGAGGACTGTTCCTGGTCTCCTACCTGAGCCATGTTTGGGGACGGCCCTGTGGATCACCAGCTGACCCCTACAGGTGAGCAGAGTCCCCACTCTGCTCTTCCCATCAGGGAGTCAGATCAGGTGAGACTCCTTCCAGGTCTCAGTGCTGAGCCCCAACTCACAGTGCCCCATCCCACCTTCAGAGCATGCCTGCCAGTCGTCAGAATGGGTGGCATGCCCCCTGCAGACAGCATCATGACATTGCTGCATGCAGGGTTGACTGGGCAGGCAGTCCCATCATAGAGAAATGAGCACTGGTCTTGGAGCCAGAACTTGAATTTGAATTGAGTTCTGCTGCTTACAGACAAACGATGTCACCATTCTGAGCCTCCTTTTCCTCTGGGAGCTGTGCAAATGGTTGGGAGCAGCTCTGGGTGTACGCAGGGCTGAAGGAGATGACCTCTGTGAAAGCCCTGTCCGGTGCTGGGCCCACGACGCCTGAGCCCTGGGCTTCTGGGGCACTAGAGCGTGAACCGCAGTGACCAGCGACGTTCTGCAGAGCCATAGCATCTGGGGCCAGAGAGGGCTGAGGGGTGTCTATTTCTCCTCCCACGCTGTTAAGAACTGTTACAGCACCCCGAGGACGGACACCCCACCTCCGCTTGATCCAGTCTAGGGGCTCAGGTTCACTGGATGATGGAGCCTCAGACAGCGGGCAGGGTCAGAGCATCCTTCCCTTCCACGTCCCACAGCCCGCCTTCTCTGTGTCTGTCAGCAGGCGTCCCCCTGCTGCACACACACTCCGACACACGTCGGCAGGAGCGTAAATATTTATGACATGTAGCTAGTGCAGTCGGCTGGTAGGATTCCCGGTGCTTCAGACAGGAGCGTTTTGCATAAGAAGGCTTTTATCTGAGGAGGGGTCCTGGAGAGGCAGCTGTGAATGTGAGCACAGGAGAGGAGCCTCTTGGCCTCTCTGAGTGTTCTGGAAGCCTGCCCTTCTCTGCAGCAGCCGAGTGTCTGAACTTGAACAGAGGTAGGCTGGAAGCTGCCCTTGGGCTCTGGAATTGAGAATCAATCAGCCCCTGGAGGCTTTTCCTCGAGAAGTCCTTCCCTGGCTCTGCAGGGCCTGGCCTGGAGTGGAAGGGGCTGCAATCAGAGGGTCTGAAGTGCCCCTCACCCGGCTGCCCTGAAGCTGAGCCCTTTGAGTGGGTAGACCAGAGGGTTCTTACTCCTACCAGCCCTGGTGTCTAGGTTTTCTCCAGGGCTGAGTCCAGAGAGGAAGTACGAGATGCTTCCTCCAGCCTCCAAAACAGCCCTGGATGAAGTCAGCTCACCACACACCCAGCACTCAGCGCACACTTCAGAAAATGCAGATATTTCAAAAACTTCGAATGGCGTAGCCAAGAGCTTGCACGCACGTGGGATTAGCTCCCCTTGCCACTGGGCAGCCAGCACCCTCGGTGTGACCATTCTTCTGAGCCTCTGGAAACACGAGGAACATCATCCTCTGGATTCTAATGGGGTACTAGGGGGCATGGGCACAGGAGTGAGAGGGAGGGGCTAGAGAGTCGTCCTGTGTGCCTGGGCCTCCAGCCTGGAGTGTGCGCCTGCCCGGGAGCCCTCTCCTGGGAGCGCGAACGGAGCTCGAAGCCTGAGCTGGAGAGGAGAGTGCTTCTGGGAGGGGGTGGGGTGACTTCTAGCTGGACTCTTGACAAGGCAAGATGTAACTCCCCAGCCCTGCACCCAAGGCCACCACCTGCACCACCAGCAAGGCCGTGGGCTGCACAGCTGTTCAACCAGCACTTAATTTTGTTCCTTTTTCACTTTGGCCAATCCACTTTCCTTTCCCAACTCAAACAGCTCCTCTGCTCAGGAGGAAAGGGAGCAGCAGGGGGATCAAGACCATTGAGGCTGAAAAAGACAACCAGCTGTGAAAGCTGGGCTGGGAGCCCCAGACCCTCACTTGTCATTAAGCCCAGGCCACGGAAGCTTCTCCTCCAGGAAAATGCCCCACGTTCCACTCACCCCAAGTCCCGGGTAACCTCCTCTCCTTATGAGTCACATGGGGATCTTATGTATGCAGACGCAGGTTCCATTTCTGTGATCTCGTAACACCCTGGGCATCTCCCTGTCATTGTGCTAACAGCATTCTACTAACTTTGGTCACGTGACTGTTTCCCCCAAAAGACTGTCAACTCCTTGAGAGCAGGATCTGCATTGTTTCTCTGTTTTTGAAGTCGGAGCGCCCACTGCAGTGTCCGGCATGTAACAGGCTCTCCACAAAGCGTTGGTGGGTGCTCCCCTGAGTCTGTGAAATCTCAGAAGAAGGTGTAAGTCTCAGTATACGTGTAGTAATGGTTGCAGGTGGGGGCTAGGTGCAGTCGGAGCCGATGGAGACCTGCCTGCATTTGCACACGTTTTCTGGGGGCTGGAAGGGTGCCACCGAGCAACGGGGGCTGCCACCATGGGAGGAGGTGCAGGGCTCAGAGCCCGTGGGGCGAGGCCTGCTGCAGGCTCCCCTCTCTGCTGGTGTGCTATTGCCATGACAGGATAAGACCACAGTCCTTGCAGTGTAGAAAGTGACTCTGCCTCTGGTCCCTTAGAACCAAGTGCCAGGGTAAGCTGGGTGACCAGTAGAGCCAGCAGTGTCATATTCTATGGTGAATGACCATCCGTCACCTGAGAACTTAAGATATCTTTCTGGAGTGCCCACTCTGCTCTTGGCATTGAGGGGGGCACAGAGATGAGTGGGCCTAGGCCCCCACCTTCTCGGAGCCCCTAGTGCAGCTTGAGAGAGGGAGTCAGAGGCTTGAATGGACCTTGAAGAAAAGAGGGTGTTTAATTAGGGAGAGAAGAGGAGGGCAGACCCAAGGACACACCATCTACTCATGCCCCAAAAGTACTGGGTTGCTTGGTTTTCACCATGGAGAACTTTCTCCTTCTGATTGAATTTTTTAGAAGTTTAAAATTAAAGCATTTTACAACTGTAAATAGTTATCAGCCTTTATGACTTCTAAGTTTGGGACATGGTTAGATCTTGCACACTTTAAGATTAGAAACATATGCTCTCACATTTTCTTCTGGCGCTCATAGAGTTTCCATCTTGTTTTAAAGTGTTTGACAGATGATCTAGAACAAATTTTGATTTTAGGAATGACTTTGCCTTTCTCATGTAACCATGTAGCTTGGATCTCAGTCTTACCAGTATACGAAAGTCATCTCACTCTCTCTACTGTGTCTACAGTTCTATCATATGACTTTGTGGTCCTTTGATACCCAGTGCCCAGCATTAGATGTTATTTCCACATGATGTGCCATCGTAAACAGTGATGTGATGAGTGACCCCTCCAAGACAGCTAACAGGTAATTTAGTTTAAAGCTCCTGAAACAATCATGTGCTTACGAGTCACATGGGGATCTTATGTATGCAGACGCAGGTTCCATTTCCGTGGTCTGGGTGGGGCCCAGAGCCTGCCTTTCTGGCAAGTTCCCGGGTGATACTCTGATGCTTGTGAGTGGACCACATTTGAGCACGAAGAGTTCAGCGGACTTCTTGTATCATTCTCAAATTCTCTCTTAACAACCTATCCGCTGGGGAGGAAGTAGGTCCTACAGACCGTCTCATTCCACCTTTGTGTGGCTCCGCTTGAGGTTCTTCATGGCCCCCGACCTCGATGGACCAGGTCTGAACCGTCAGCCACGTGCCTTCAGGTCCTTGCTAGACAGTTGCCTTTCATGTGTCTGTTCTTCAGGCTCTTCTCTCCTCCCCGGCTCCCAGGGGGCTGGGGCTGTGTGGGCAGGGAGGGATAGCGGAAGCTGCTGCTCTGCCCCAGCCTCCTCCTAGGCTCCAGTCCTGTGAGGTTCCACCTCTGCTTGTCCAGGTGAGGTCACTGATCTGCTCAGTGCCGAGAGTCAGAGTCATGTCTTGCATCTCCCTAACTCTGAAAAGGACTCTCTCTGACTGACTGGTGGGGTAGAGATCCCAGAACTGGAGCTGGTAAGTGCTTAACAACAAGCTCTGCAAAGGAAGCCGCCCCGATCTGTAGTGTTTGCCGATTTCTGTGGTGTCAGTTCTCGCACCGTGATCCGTTTCAGGCTAGCGGTACCAGGTGACCGCTCCATCGCACTATGTTACGTAGCATCACCACTGCACAGACAGAACAGGCATAAATGCCTCAAGAACACAGATGATGATGACACATTGTAGTGTAATACCAAGTGATGAATTTTGTGTTTATGACTTTTATTTTCATTAATTTCATTGTAATTTTTAAGGATGGCTGAGCCAGCTCCAGCACACCCCTGGTGGGTGCTTGTCTTGCAAGTCAGAATTTGCCCCTCCTGCGCCGCCCCCCCCCCCGCCCAGCCCTCTGGGAAAGAGCACCCACGGTTGCTCTTCTCTGCAGTCCCTTTGCTGCTGGGTGCCTTTGAGTCCCCTTTCCTGGGTTTCCCACCCAAAGACAGGCCCCACTCTTCCAGCATCAGTGTTCTGCTGCCCCCTGGTGGCAGCTACTGCCCTCTGCGGCTGCCTGAGTGTTTTATCCACCGCACGGCCCGCAGCTCCGGCAGGTCAGAGAGGCTCCGGGACTAAACAATCTCCCCCCTACCACACCCTTCTGGAACCCGGGGGTGGGGGACAGGGGCAGGTCAGAACGTCCAGGCCTCTGGCCCCGCTGATCCCTCCACCTGCCAGATTCATGGCTTCTCACTGCCCTCTGCAGTTCCCACGGGGTGGTGATGAGCAAGGCAAACGGGTCCTTCCCTGGCACGGTGGCCCCACCCAGTGCCCCTGCTAGATCAGTGGCATGTGCACCTGCATTGTCGACCCACACCAAGCAACCCCCGCGAGAAAGTTGCGCTGAGGGGATTCTGACACCAGAGTTGTGGCGCATGGTTTCTGCGTTGGGGCCCCACCGGAAACCCTCACCAGTCGTCTGCATCAGAGCTGGGCATCAGAGCTGTCATCGCAGGGCAGCTGGGGGGGAGGGGGGAGAGTAAACGCCTTGTCCACACAGCACCAAAGCGCCCCGTGGTGGCGGGGCCTCCTCCCGGATCGTCCTGGCCCAGGCAGAACTGGAAGCTCCAGCTGCGAGGAGGACCCTGGATCTCCGGAGTCAGTGGCCTTCCACCTGTGTGGACAGGGTTCGGGAAGCCACACTGATCTTCACAGTGTGCTTCTCATTTTGACATTTCCATTACTTTCTATCCTGTCCTTTTCATTTAAAAAATGCTACAACTTAATAAATAGAACTCAATGCTCTTTAACGGGTCACCACCTGCAGTCTGCAAGACACTGACCTAGGCAGACCCTTTACTTCACGGAGAAGAAACAGAGCAAAGAAAGAACAAACTTGCCCAATAGCAAATCAGAGGCAGATCCGGATCTAGAATTAGGACTCTGCCCTCACTCCAACGCATCCCCCAGGCTCTGTCCCAAGGCTCCTGCACTGAAGCCCAGAGAGGTCTCACTGTCGGTCGCTCTGATCCCGGTGGGACAGGTTATCAGTATCTGACAGCAGGCCCCTTCATGACCGAAGTCAGGGGTTTTCGGCGGTCCTCTCTCTCAGGTCCTTCCATGGTGAACTTCTTATGTTTCACCACAAGGCGGCAGTAAAGAGAAGCAAATGGCCTTGCTTGTAAGGAAAAAGGGTGCGGTTGGCCCCTGGCAGGTGCCTTAACTTCAGAGGTAAATGAATAGCATTAGCATCTTCGCCTGAGGTCAGAAGCCTAGAGGCAGTATTTTATCAAATATCTTTAGAACTTACTTTCAGAGATTCAAGGTAGGGGGTATTCTTATAACTGAACAATGCCTGATACAGTATTTGTTGAATGAGCATCGATGGGAATATAAATCCATATTTTGTCATTATGTTTCAAAAAAATGTTAATGTTTAAAACCACTGACCCAGAAACTCAACTAATAAGAATTCAATATAAGGTGCCAATTATATATACAGAGATGTTCATTACAAAAATCTGTACTCTTAATGAAAAAAATCTAAATTATATCAATAAGGAATTAATTTTAAAATTCTGCTGCCACCACAACAAAAAAAGTATGCTATGCAGCCATTAGATTTAATGATGTAGAATGCAAAAAGTAGTTTACAAAAATAGCCTGTGTGCAATGGCCTGGTTTCTGTGACGTTGCTGGGACTGGATAGGTGGTGTTGGGAGAGAGGGGCTCCTCCCCCAGGAGGGAGTCATTCAGAGCCACTGAGGAGTTTTGTATCACACAGCCTTCCCGGACCCCTCGCCCCAGGAAGCTGGCATGCACCTCTGGGAGACCAGCTTTCTTTGATAATTTTTTTTTGCGGGGAAGGAACAGAGTAGGGGCTTGCTGGGGGTGTGCACGGGCCCACCGGCCGGTGGGGCACTGGGATGTCACCAGAGAGGTGGCTGCAGTTCTCCCTGGCTGGTGAGATTTCCGGGTTTTCAATAATAATAATACTTGTAATTATGATGAAAATATAGTCTAACCATCACCTATTAAAGAACATCTGGGCTGTTTCAGGTTTATGGGCATTCCCATGCAGGTTTTCGTGTGAGCATAAGCACTCTTTTCTCTGACACAAACACCCAGGAGCACAATGGAGGCTCGGTTTACGGCTGGCAGACGGTCTGTCCCGGAGAGCGTGTGGCGCACTGAGAGGAAGGAGCGCTCTGTGATCGGGCGGAGCAGATGTCTGCGGGATCCAGCCGGTTTACGGTGCTGTTAACGTTTTCTGCTTCCTTGTTGATCTTCTGTCTAGCTTTCCCATCTGGTTCTGAAAGGCGGATATTGAAGTCTTCGACTATTATTGTTGAATTGTCTATTTCTCCGTCCCTGTGGGGTTTTGCTTCATTCATCTTGGTGCTCTGCCATTAGCTGTATGTTTATAATTTCTGTGTTTCTGATGGATTGACTCTTTCGTCACTCTGAAACGTACCTCTTTAACTACTGTGACATTTTTTGTTTTAAAGCCTGTTTTGTCTCATATTAGTGAGATAGACATTCCAGCTTTCCTGTGGTTGCATGATAGATGTTTTTCCATTCTACTTTGTCTATTTCTGTCTTGCAATATAAAATGTGTCTCCTGTAGACAGAATATACTCGTGTGACTTTTATTTACTCCGAAAATCTGTCGTTTCATTGGGTTGTTTGATCCAGTCACATTCAGTGCCTGGTGGATCTGTGGATTCACACCTGTTTCACTTTCTGTCCTCTCTGTCTCATGTCTCACATGCCTCTGCCCCTCTCTCACTGCTTTCTTTGCAGTAAGTGGGCCTTTTAATGTAGCATATCAATTTCTTTAATGACTTTTAACTTTTCTTAGTTACAGTTTCAGAACAAGCTTCCACTTTATACTGGCTGGTTCCAGTGATACATTTTCGTAGACCTGCTTCCTTCCCCTCCCCCTCCTCTTTGGTGGTATCACTGTTATAGCAAGGAGTTTTTTTAAAGCACAGATTTCTACACCCCACCTCAGACCCACAAAGTCAGAATCTGCGTTGTTAGAGCTCTGCAGGTGGCTACGATAATTGATGACTTTGGGGGTCACTTACCCAGCAGATGAAGAACCTGAGGCCCCCCCGTGCAAGAACAGCCGGCCACACACCTGGGGTTACAAAGCCCAGGTCTCCTCGCAGCCCCACCTGGTGGGTCATCCCCAGGTCCTGCTCTGCCGCTCCCCTTGGACCTCTGTGTCTCCTTTGTGCCTTGGCCCCTGCTTGCTCCTGAGAGAAAGAGGAGAGTGGAATGCTGTGTGGACTGTTGAGACTCCATGGGGACCCAAGGGGAGACTGGGAACCCTGCCCAGCTTTCTTCCCGGTGGCTGACCAGGAACCGGGCACGACCCAGAGCAGGAAGGGCTGGCCGGCCCTCGTGTCCCCTGTGAGAAAATAGCCTGGCCCACCGAAGAATGGTCCTCCTGTCCACACAGCGCTTGTTAAGTGTCTAGAGTGTGCCAGGAGCTGGAGTAGGCATTAGGAATAAAAAGGTAAGACACAATTCCTCTCTCAAGATGCCTATGAATTATAGAAAGTACAGAATACATGGAAAATACTTAACCTTCCCAGAAAGTTCTATGAACTGAATTTTTTTGTAACGTATGATAGCAACCGAATTTAACCTGAAATCATTTCATAGCAAAACCTGACCTGAACCGACATAAGGCTATGACTTATAACTTCATCCACTGCGCTTAGTGTGGCCATTCATAGGCCTCGCTGCAGAAGCACCGATGTGCTGACTTACAGAGCGCTGCCCCAGACTTTACCGGGGTGCGGCACACAGTGTGCCTGCCAAATTATCTCCCAACCTCCAAACTTTTCTGAACTGTAATGAGAACACAAATCTGGTCGTTGTAATCATAAGTACATCCGGGCTAAGGGTTTTTATTCTCCCAAGTGCTTCCAATAAGGGATGGGACACCTGTAGCTCCTTAAGTCCTTTCAGTCTAAAGGGGTCCCAGAGCTCCGAGGTTCACACCCGCAGGAAAGCCGGAACTCCCCACAAAGAGCCTCCAAATGACCGCTGAGATACCAGCGTAAGAGGCCCAGCACTTCTGTGTGGTCGGTCAGCTGCAGCCCTTTGAACTTCCCTGCTGCAGAGCCCTGGACCAAGCTTGCCTGGGGAACCTTCCAGAACACCATGACACAACTTGGGATATGGTGTGACCAGCATCGACAGTGTCAGTCAAAGGGCACGAGAGGCCACACTAGCCCACAAAGGCGGGACAGTCCCTGCTGCAGGTGCTGAGCCCCTGCCCAGCAGTCAGTGCCTGCATTGGATCCGGATGTGGCCACAGGAAGCAGTCCTCTCAGCACTGGGAGCCCACCCAGGAGTGGGAAACCCAGGCAGAGGACACACAGAGCCCAGGCCAAGAGAAGGGCAGCAAGGTCTAAGCCCCAGACAGGCAGCGTGGGCAGGGCCGGGTTCCCAGAGAGAGGCACAGGCAAAGCAACCAGGGCCTCGGGCCGAGAAGCGGCCAGGACGAGAGCTCAGTCAGTGGAGGCAGCACCAAAGGCCAGCTTCCTGCCTGGGATGGAGGCCAACACTGGGTCTCAGGAGCGAGGCTGCCCACTGGCTGAGCTGCAGACTCGGAAGCCGGGGCAACCTGAGACCCTCCTCACTGAGGTCCGGCGTGGCCTCTGAGACTGAACTGGAACAAGATTCTAGAAAGGTTCATTCTGCAGGCAGGGCCACAGGGATGAGAGACAAGGAAACCCTCTGGCTCTAGACGCCCTAGGGACCCGGGTTGGTCGCTGTACAGAAAACGACTAACCTTGCCCAAGGGAAGGTTCAGCCTTTGCCCAGCTCCTGGGAGGCAACCTCTAAGCCCTTGGAATATTCAGCCTGAAAAGAGTGTCTTCACTGACTGGGGGGCCTTGGACCATGCTAGACAGTCCATGCGAACAATGAGGTATGTGGTGGGGCCTTGGGCCACACAGTGTCCACTTGACCTCTGGAGGGGCTGCACACCAAGGTCAGCATGGGCACAGTCAGCCACACCTACATGACTGACCCCCAGTAAAAAACACCCTGGACACCAAGGCCAGGGGAGTTTCTGCGGCCGGCAGTGTTCTGTGCTACGTGGTACCATGTACTGCTGCTGGGAAAGGCCAGCGCTGTCCACGTCTCCACTGGGAGGGAGCAACTGGAGGTTTGCTGTGGTCTCTGCTGGGCCCTGCTCCATGTCCTGCTAATGTAATATTTGCTTTCCCCATAATAAACCGTAACCGCGAGTGTGACCGTGTATCTGAGTCTGTGAGTCCCTCCAGGCAGTCGCCGAACCTGCAGGTAGTCTTGGGGCTCTGCAGCCCAGCTCCCTCCCTAAGCCAGACCCCACATGGACCCACCTGGGGTGCCCAGCCCCCTGCACCACCCTCACTCCTCTGCATGCCCCCTGCCTCACATGCCCTCGCGACCAGCTGCATGCGCCGTGCAGACGAGTGTGCTGTGGCTGCCGGTCTCTCTTCCTCTCCAAGGTTGAGGGCCACAGGCATGGGAGTGAGAGTGACTCCCTAAGCTTCCCAGTGGCACCCAGTCAGAGGTCCTATTTCCATTTGTCACCCTCCCTCTCTGGCTTCTGGGCCGCTTCCCAACCACAAGTCCAATTTTGGAACAAAGAGGATGGTTAGGACATGACAGTTTATCAGCAATGACTTCGTGAAATCCTATGTAGTAACTCGCCCGGAGCCCCACCGGTGGAGAAGCCCCACCAGTGGAGAAGCCCCACCAGCAGAGAAGCCCCACCAGCGGAGAAGCCCCGTGGGCCCCTGAGGCCTCCCAGACGCTGCCCTCCCATGGGCTTTGGCTCCCCAGTTCCTCTGGGCAGACTGCTTCCAACCTGCTGCCCAGTGATCTGAACACTTCAGGGAAAAGCATTTCCAGAGAGCACCAAGTGTTCTGGACAGAAGTCAAAATGTTTGTCTTTGTCTCCTATGTTCCCCTTTTCCTTAGAAAAGAAATATTTTCTTTTACTACTAACAAGAAAAAGAAAACTTCAAGGACGTCTGAAAAATAGAATGCTAGGCTCGACCTCGTGTGTCAGCAGGCAGCGCGGTGAAAGCAACGAGGGGGCCGCAGCAGCACCCACCAACAGAGCGGCCGGAACGTGGACACGGACACCAAACTGCGGACTGCAAATGCCGGCGAGGAGGTGGAGCCAGAGCCGCTCTCTCGTTGCCGATGGGGGCGAAAGACCCGGCTGCGGCTTTGGAAGACAGCTCAGCTGTTTCCTACAAAACTGAACATGCTCTCCTCACATGATACAGCAGTTGTGCTCCTGGGTGTTTACCCAAAGGAGCTGAAAACACGTCCATGCAAGAACTTGCACACAGGTGCTTATAGCAGCCTTATTTGCAATTGCCAAAACTTGGAAGCCACCGAGATGTCCTTCAGGAGATAAATGGATAAATACACTGTGGTATTCCAGACAATGGCGTAATATCAGCACTAAAATGAACTAACAATGCATGAACAGACATGGAGGAATATCAAATGCATATTACTAAGAGAAAAAAAGCCAGTCCGAAAAGGCTGCACCGGCATGATTCTGACTGCATGTCATTGTGGAAAAGGCAAACCTGCGGAGAGAGCAGAAACACAAGTGGTTGCCGGGAGCTGGGGCGGTGGCTGGGATGACAGGGCGGATCACGGGACTCCCAGAGCATGAGACCACTCTGGGTGACACTGCAGCGGTGGGCAGATGGACGCCGTGATTTGTGCGTCTAAGCCCAGGGGACGCAGCCCTGGGAGCCAGCCCCGTGTGCACCGGAGACATCGGGTCCTGACGGCTGGCCAGCGCAGGCTTGTCAGCAGTAACAAAGGTGCCCCTCTGGTGGGGGGTGGGGACAATGGGAGAGGTTGTGCGCTCGTGGGGGTGGGAAGATATGGGACATCTCGGTCTCTTCTTCTCAATTTTGAACCTAAAAATTCTTTAAAAAACGAAGTCTTAATTGAGAAAAACAGAATTTAGGGCAGGGTACACATTCACTCGTGCTTTGGTGAGCTCCCTGTCCCTGTTTCGTCATAAGCGTGTTTGTAATTGGCTGAAACATAGAGGAACACTCTTGTCCCTTCACATGTTACCATAATCCTCTTCTCTGCTGTCACCAGGCAAGGCAGCCTGGGCCACAGGTCCCACTTGCACTGTGACCCCGTCCGGCCCCTCGGCTCCCTCCCCCAGCCTCCCCAGCTGACTCCAGAGGGCACAGACACCGCGCTCTTCTCGGGGGAGGGTTTCTCAAGAACAGTTGCAGCCCAGGTGGTGACACAGGTGTCCCTGCCCTCCCGATTCAGGCAGGTGTTCCCGCCTGCCCCTCCGCGTGTCCCCTGGAACTGGACGACAGGGGAACTGAACTTCGTGCACACGCAGGTGGCGTTTCCCTGGACTGGGGTCTCCCTGCATCTCTCCTTCCCGCAACATCCCCGATCTCTTCCCCGTTCGCTCCATCTTGTCCCCACCCGAAGGAGCAAATAGAAACCAGAGCACGAAAGAGTCTCTCCACCAACTACACAGCAGAGTGATCAAATCTCGCCCCCACACTGCCCCCCAGCACCTCCCCCCCACACACACACACACACTGCTGGGAAAGGAAGCGGTTCACAGAAAGCTAAAAACCTCACCTGACCTTAAACGGGCACCGAATTTCCCTTTCCACTTTCAGATAAGTCTGCATTTGCCTTACGCCATCTAGCTGTGTGTTGAGGGCACGCACTCCAGAGCCATATGCACGGGTGGGAATCTCCCGTTTGTCAGGACTTCACTTGGGTTTGCCGCGTTTTCTCCGGCCAGGGTGTGACAATTCCTTGTGTTTAACAGATACCAAGTTCTCAGACCAGGGACAGGCCCACAGCAAGCACTGCCTGTGTTAGCTATTATTACTCTAATATAAAAATGTATAAAATCACTTACGCTACATCACTAAACTTCCCCCGCCCTCTCTTTCCCCATCAGATCTGAGAAGTGGCGATCCCTGAAGATACACCGCGTTCTGGAGCCCTCACGTGGCACTTATGGCCCATGTCGGAGAGCATGGAAACAGGAGAGCTGGACCCGACAGCAGCTCCCACCAAGTCCCTGCGCTGGGCGTCTGGCGCCAGCTGACCCCACTGCCTCTACACCCAGGCTGAACCGCGCACTGGGCACCAGAGCCAGGCCCTCCTTGCTTCACCCCGGGCTCCCGTCGCAGCCTCTGCTGACCACGAACGCGGAAGGGTGGACGCACCTTGAACAATCACTAAAGGAGCCTTCCCCGGAGCCAGTATTGAACAACACCCATTTTTATATTCCAGGGCAATGCTCCCTCACCAAAACTGAGGTAGGTGAGGGATTTCCCTTTCTTTCGTAAGATGGGAAAAGGACTATTTCAAAAGCAAGCAGACACTTTTAGAAAAACGCAATTATGGAAGTTGAGGACCTGGAGAGACAGGCTAGTCAGCCAGAACGGGTAGAATAGGGAAACTGAGGCAGTTAAGTGCCCAAGCAGCTCACAGCTGGCAGTAAATACCCGAACACCGTCTTCCCTAACCAAGGACACTTAAGAGTAAAGGTTTCACACTTTCCTCCCCTTCTCAGAGGGACAGCAGGAATCCAGTTAGTGCTGTTGGTGCCAACCACACCCAAGGACAGATAATGTAGGGGTGGTCAGGGGGAGGGGAGCAGGGAATGAATCTCATTTGGAGCTTCCAGCAAAGCTGATGAATATTCTGTTGAGATCCTCCTCTAAACTCCCAGCCCATGAAACCCTCCAGCGAAGGGCCCAGAGTGAGCTCTCCCTCCTGGAGCACGCCCAGGCCTTTTCCTTCCCCAGTCTTCCCCCACAAGCATGCATCTCCTAAATTCTAAGGGTCCCCATGAGACTTGCAAGCAGGGGAGCGGGCAGGGCTTGGAGCAAACAGAATAATATTCAGGGAGCTGTTAGGAGGTCTGGCATGCCTTTATTCATGGGTGGGGGTGTCACACAAGTTGCAATCTGCATGTCTGTCTGCATGTGTCCTGTCGTGGCCCTTGCCATCGTGGCACCCATCGTGGCCCCTGTCTCCTCGAGTGTGTCTCATCATCATGGCTCCCACTGGGGAGTCCCTACCTGTTTAAGTATTAGAGGGGAACAAAGCCAGAAAAATGGGAGAACATTACATAACATAATTCTGCCCATGAGAGCCCAGTTCATGTTATGGGAACAGTTTATCGGGACCAGTCTCAAGGCTATAAGAACACTGGTCATCATGCCCCTCGAGGGCTGTGTGAACGCTGCTTCCCTTCATTCCCCAGACACCTGGGTGGGGAAGCCAGACTGCCTCCCCTTACGCTAGAGCTCTCCGCTTCTGGGTTCCTCACCATGCAGTCTTCAGAAGGATGTCTTCCACAAGGTTCTCTCGGTAAGAAGGGGGGAGCCCTGCACCTGTATCCACAACAAAAGTACAGGCTTGAGCAACAAGCAAGCAAAACACAAGTGCCGCAGCAGCAGCACAGGCTTCCACAGCACACAGCCAAAACACAGGTAATCAGGCCGCCCCTAGGCACAACGGCCAGTCCAATTCCCATACAAGGAAGGCCACTCACGTGGGCCACCCACTCAGGGGGCTCCAGTAGGAGCTGCAGCCCACACACTGTTCCACACCTTCCAGCAACGTCCAGGAATATGGGTCTGACGCAGACCTGTGAAGAGCCCAGCCCACCTGGGCTTGTCCTTCATAGTTAATGCAAAGGGGAGCTGGTCAGCCGGCTCCATGGCCTCAGCCGTGAGCCACCCCAAGCCATCCCATAGGAAGGAGCTGCCTAAGGGATGGGCCGGTCAAACCGCTGCTTGGCCCCATCATAGATGTCAGTCCAGGTAGCATTCCATAAGGGATGTTCACTGTTCCTCTAGTTTTGAAGCCAAGTCCATCTTCAGACAGAAACAGGAAAGATGTGCCATGGGAGCTAGTGGATGTGCCCAGGGGAAGTCAGTGCTGACCCAGCACGCTGATTGGTCAGCCACTGAGGCATAGGCATGAACCCACTCCTGTAAGGTGTCACCTGAACTCTAAGGGCAAAAAGAGCAGTTATAGGAACCAGTAAAGGCCAGTCATGACCCTGAGGCAATATAGAAGCCAGCTTCTGGTCAGCTCATAAGACAGGGGCTGGCAGAGGGGTCTTCCTGGGTGTGAATATCCGACCTTTGGTGCCTCAACTGGCAGTTCAGCATCTACTTGTAATAACAGGGAAGAACTCATAATGAGCCTTTGGGAAATCACAAAGGTGCCACGAAGAAGCATTCTGTGGTCTGCTGGCCCTGAACATGTCACCTTTAAGACTAGGGGCCATGTCCCAATCACCCAGGGCAGTATTTGTAAGTTTCTCTCCACCCTTTGGACCCAAGGGGCAATAAGAGCCACCCAATGCATGTGGGGGGCTTTTATTTCCCAAGGTCACATTCAAGTGGCTGTTTGCCCTCGCTCCAGGTCCTCTAGAGCAGGTGAGAGAATATTCCCCTCTTTTCCCATGCCTGATTTCGGCAAAGCACCCTTAGTCTGTACTTGCATCTGAATTGGAGCTGCAGTTTGGTAGAGCAGTGCTTCTAGGAGAGCTGGGCCCCCGTCCAGCTCCTGTCATTTAGAATGCAGAGGATAGTACAGAAATGTTTCGTGCAACCCCTCAGCATAGGGGTGGGAGCTGCAGCTCACAGGCCTTGCTTTAGGAGACTATTATACCATTCAGTCTTTCCAGCAGCTTGGGGATAATAGGCCACATTAAATTTCCAGTCAGTCAGCAAATCCTGAGCCCATTATTGTATGAAGGTCCCAGTAACACGCGTTCCCTGATCACTTTCAATGATTAAGGGTCCCCCGTAAGCAACACCTAACCGTTCCCACACAGCAATCACTGCTTCCTGATCTGGGTTCTGTGTGGGATAAGCAGCTAAAAGTCCTGTGGTCATGTCCACACCTGTAATAGGATCGTTACATCCCTCTACCAAGTAGGGGACCAGTTACCTCCACCTGCTACCAGGACAGCCGTACCTGTCCCCGCACTACCTGTCCAGAAGTTCCAACAGGCCTTTGATGATGCTCTCTCTACACAGGTCTCTCAAGCTCCTTGTACCTCTGCCAATGTAACAAGTAACCCCCAACTTTTGATGGTAGACCATGTGGCCTTTACTCCAGCATGTAAGAGGTGACGGTGTAGCCATGGGGCTACTTCCCTTCCTGAGGGACTGGCATGTGCCCTTTCTAGCCACCATATCTTCATTAGAGTATCAGCCTCATCATTCCCAGGGGAAATAAGAGGTGCATGTCCTGTAACATGATATGCAGTGATTTGTTTCTGGTGGTCTAACCCCCATAAGTCTTGCCAGAAAGCCTGTCCCCACAATGGTCTCTGAGTGGCCACCTACTTATTTGTATGCCATGTGGAGATCCATAATGCTAGCTGCCAGAACTCCACCCAGCTATCTGTGCAAATAGTCAGGGGCAGGCCTTCACTGACTGCCAGGAGCCGTGTGGCTCAGAGTTCCTCCCACTGGCTGCTCTGTTCCAGGTCAGCCTCAAACCACGTTGTGTCTGGCTCTGGTGGAATTGCTATGGCCGTCCACACAGTAGGCTGACCGCGGCTGGACCCATCAGTGTACCATGCATCTGAGGGAATAGGTGACTGCCTTCCTGGAAGGGGCTAGCTTCCATCTCTTTTATAGGGACGGGAACAGTAGATTTCTCATCTGCATAAATAAATGGGCCTAACACTTCCGGTAGCTCAACACGCAAAAGGCTAGTGGACAGAATAGTGCTTTCTGGCAGAGAAGCCGTCCACTTAGCTAATGTGAGTGCCTGAGCCGTCCCACTTCCAGGCTTGGCCATCCAGTCCCCCACCCAGTCTGCAATGGGATACGTGGTCCTAACTGTCACGGGGGCAGTTCCTGGTACAGCCTCTGTGGCCAACAGGGCAGCATACACTGCGGCCAGCTGCTTTTCAGTCAAGGAGTAAAGTAGCTCTGCTCCTTCCTTACTTGGGACCAGAGACCCAAGTGTTGACGTAGCCGTTCTGATCACTGCCACAGACCCCACCCAAAGCCTTCCCGTACCACATGCACGAGTAGCTCACAGGGTCTAGCAGGATGTTTTCTCCCTGTGGTTGGGAGGTTGGCACAGGCCAAAGGTCCTTTCGAAGCACAGGACCAGCCTTTTTGGGACACACCCCTGGGGCGTGGACGATAACTTAGGCCTGCACGGGACGCCGGTGTGCGGGCACCAGGAGCCCTACTTGCACAGCACCAGTGCACGCCAGTCCTGTGGGTTCCAGCTGCTGGCACCTCCACTGCATCCCCTCGGGTCACCGGGCAGCTGTCTCTGCAACTCCGGGTGCCACAGTCATCTCCTGGGGCCTCTCTGACAGGCTCCCTGCTCACCTGCAGCCACTGCCACTGCCACTGCAGCTCTCTGGCCCCCTCCCTGTCAGTGGGCTTTCCCAGTGCCAGCTCCTGCCTGCTTTCTAGAAGCCTCCCTGGTTGCCCCACCAGTTCTAACAACTCCCACAGCCGCCCCGCCTCCTGGAACACTGCCACAAAGCTCAGCTCCCAGAGCTCAGCCTTGACCCACAGGCACAGCAGCACACCTGCTCACCCGCAGGGCTCCCTGCCTCTTCTGATCAGCGGCATGCTGGGAGCAGAGTGTTCTAGGTGCTGGAGCCACAGCCAAAGCACCCAGCCTTGGCCGGCCCTCTGGCGGGTCACTCTCAGCAACTGTGTTCCATGTCTGTGTGGGGCAGGGGAGGTGAGAGCATTCCCACACCCAAACTACCTCCAGGAGCCAGAGGCTGCTGCCCTCAGGGAACTCGGTTCCTTCCCACGCTCCCTCCCCACCATCCTTTTTCCCTGAATAGCTTACTATGAGTAGGGAGGGGGATTGCAGCAGCTCAGCTGCTCTGAAGCTTTTTACTAGGGCGAAGGCTGAAATCTTGAAGGATTTTTTTCTCTGCCTCCATGTTCATGTAACTTTTGGGGTCTCTTCTTCTTCAGCCCTCAGGGTTGCTGCTCCCTCTCGGGGCTCTTGGAACTCCATTGTGTCTCAAAGCGTAGTCTCTGTCTCAGCTCACAAAGCTGAAAAAACGTCCAGCTCATGGCCCCTGCAGCTGCCCGGGCACTGGCCTTTTCTAGGGTCTTCCCCACCACCCAGAGGGCCTTCTCCACTGTGTCCCTGCACCACTGCCATGGGGACAGTCATGGGGTGGGAGGCCAAGCTGCCAGAAGCCCGGCCACTGAATACTGCCTGCTGGTGACCGGCCAATCCGAGCTCCCCTCTGGGGATGCCGGCTCCATGCATTCTGTGACTAATCCTGACAGCTACGCCAATTGTGTTGAGACCCTTTAAGGCTGGGCAAGTCCATGATATTTGTGCAGACAGCATAATATTCACAGAGCCATTGGGATGTTGGGCTTGCCTTTACTCACGGGTGGGCGAGCCACGCACACTGTAAGCTGCATGTCTGTCTGCATGTGTCCTGTTGTGGCCCTTGCTCCCCAGCGTGGCACCCATTGTGGTCCCTGTGCCCTTGCATGTGTCTCTCATCATGGCCCCCACCAAGGAGTCCCTACCTGTTTAAGTACAACAGGAGAACAAAGCCAGAAAACTGCCGGAACATTATGTAACATAACATAATTCTGCATATGAGAGCCCATTTCATGTTATGGGAACGGCTTAACGGACCCAGTCTCAAGGCTGTGAGGACACTGGTTATCAGGCCCCTCCGAGGCTATAGGAGCACTGCTTCCCTCACGTACCCAGACTGCCTCCACTCGCCCTACACAGCTCATCCCAGGCCAATCTCCTGAACCTGTCTCCACGGCCCCTTTCCTCTGCCGTTCCAGTGAGCCGAGGCAGCCCTGCCTCGGCTCACTGCCTTCCTCTAACATCTCCAGGGAGCCAAAGCCTGACCCCTGCTCCCTCCTGTCGCTTCTTTTGTCCCAAGCCCTTCCCTGTTTCACTGTCCCTGGCTTTAATAAGCGTACTCTCAAAATCACCTGGACACATGCTGTGAAACATTTCCTGCATGAAGTCAAGAACCCACACACTATTGGCTGGTCTGAGGCAGACGCGCTCCAGGCCCAATTCCTGTCCAGGAAACACTGGAACCAATTCCCTTACAACCAGCCTTGTGCACATACTTCATGGAAAGTCTTCTGCTATCTGCAAGGACAGATAGACCCCATTCAAAGACTGCTCTTCTAGAGTACAATGCCTTGAATGCAGTAGTACTACATTTAAATTTATTTATCTTGAAAAAGAAACAACAGGATCAAAAGCATGGAGACAAGAAACCCAGGACAAGTTTGAGAAACAGAAGGCAGTCTGTTCTGGCTGAAGTCCAGGGTGTAAGCAGAGGGAACCCTGGAAGCAAGGCAGAAAGGAAGGCTAGGCTTGAAGCATTAGAGGCCTGAATACCACACTCAAGTGTTTGGGCTTCAGCTACATTCCGCAGTGACCAAGTGAAACCGAAAGTCAGCATTCGTGCTGCCTGTCACTGCCAGAACCAGTAAGCAGAATCAAGGATTGAGTCTTTACGGGTGCTTTATTCAGATGCCAGCGATCTGAGAAGACAGTGAGCTCTGTGCCCTAAAAACCATCTTAACATCTCATCTCAAAACAACCTTTTTTATAACAAGAAAAGGGTAGGTAAGGGGTTTGGAATTCAGGGAAAAGGTTAATCAGATGAAAGCTGCAGTCCTGTGATTTCCCAGCATCCCTTTGTCTGCTGACCAGTGATTCTTCATCTGCGTCCTGGTTGGTGGAGATTCTCTCCCTGGAGCACAGTGGCTCAGATACCATCTTGACGGCTTGCAGTCCTCCTTCTGGAGCACAAAGCTCGAATTGCTTACGGGCCTCCTGGAGTCAGGGTAGGTCTGGTCATGCATTCCAGGTCCTGGGACAACAGCTCCCTACACGCATCAATCACTAGGCTGTTAACCATCTAGCTAAAGGTAAGCATGTTTAACTATGGAGTTCCCCCATCATAAGGAGTCTCGGGTAGAAGGAGCAGCTGTGAGATGATGGCAGGAACACTTGGAAATCAGAAGATCTGGGTTCACATTTGCCTTGGTCACTGTGAGACATCAGGAAGTCCCTCTGAAGCTTTGTGTCTTTGGTCAAGTTCCCCAGGAGTGGACCCTGCAGCAGGGATTGGGTGCATATGACTCACTGAGGTAGGACTCTCAGACAAGGGAATGTGGGAAGCTGGTTGCAGAGGAAGTTGCCAAGCCCCCAGACACTCCAAGTGTAATGCCCTCCACAGCATAGACATCCTTGAGACACGGGGCCAGGCTTTGTACAGTGCACGAGATATCATTGGCCACTGCAACCTGCTAGCATCTCAGGGAGAGGGGGAGGCTGCTCCTGTTAGCCAGAGTGGGCCTCCGAGAGAGAACACAGGTGGGGCCTTTGCCATCTCTGCAGCCAGGGTTGAGAGCGCCCACCACTAAAGTGGGCTTGCACAGATTATCACCAGTATTTCCTGTATCTATCTGGTGTCCACTTCCTTAAAAAAATTTTTTTATAAATCCTCACCTGAGAATATGAGTATGGATTTTAGAGAGAAGAAGAGAGAGAGAGAGAGAGAGGGAGAGAGAGGGAGAGAGAGAGAGAGAAACATCGATTGGTTGCCTCCCATACCCCAACCAGGGATCAAACCTGCAATTTAGGTATGTACCCTGACTAGGGATTGAACCCGCAACCTTTTTGTGTTTGAGATGACACTCCAACCAACTGAGCCACCCGGACAGGACCAGTGCCCACTTCTTTATTATTATTATTATTATTATCATTCTATTACAGTTGTCCCAATTTCCCCTTTTGCCCTCCTTCACCAGCCTCCCCCCGCCACACTCAATCCCCACACTGTTGTCCATGTCCATGGGTCACTCATATGTGGTCTTTGTCTAGTCCCTTCCTCTTCTTTCCACCATTATGCCCCTTCTACCTCCCCTCTGGCCACTGTCTGTTCCATGTTTCTTTGTCTCTGGTTCTATTGTGCTCATTAGTTTATGTTGTGCATTAGATTCCTCTTATGAATGAGATCACACAGTACTGTCTTTCACTGACTAGCTTATTTCACTTAGCATAATATTCTCCAGTTCCACTCATGCTGTCACAAAAGGTAAGATTTCCTTCTTTTTTAAGGCTGAGTAGTATTCCATTGTGTAAATGTACCACAGCTTTTTGACCCACTCATTTACTGATGGGCACTTAGGCTGTTTCCAGCACTTGGCTATTGTAAATTATGCTGCTATGAAATTGGGGGCATAAGTTCTTTTGAATTGGTGTTTCGGGATTCTTAGGGTATCTTCCTAGCAGTGGAAGCACTGGGTCAAAAGACAGTTCCATTTCCAATTTTTTTAGGAAATTCCATACTGTTTTCCACAGTGGCTGTACCAATCTACATTCCCACTAACAGTGCTCTGGGGTTCCCTTTTCTCCACATCCTCGCCAGCACTTGTTGTTTGTTGATTTATTAGTGATAGCCATTCTGACAGGTGTGCGGTAATATCTAATTGCGGTTTTAATTTGCATCTCTCTAATAGCTCTGAGTATCTCTTCATTTGTCAGGTAGAAGTTTAGGAGGAGGATGGGTGGAAGGGGGCCCATAGTACTTGCAGAAAAAGCTCATAAGTAACTTTGATTAACTGCCTCTGGCCACATATCCATTTTCAACGCAAGATAACAAGGGGTGGTCTGGAGCAAGATAAGAATCTGAGTTAACAGACCTCCACCCATACTTATGCTTAGGAGGTCACGCCAACCCTTGGAGGACCGTGCACCACCTTCTTGCACCAAGTCAATATGTAATTCCCTCACCCCACCCCACAAATTACATAAATCTTCAGGACAAACAGACCAGTGCCTGTGCCTTTCCTACCCACCTCAGCTAGGCCCGTTCTCTTCCATAAGGACATATCACTAATAAACTTTTCTTATGTACTAGTAGGATTGCTCATCTGTAATTCATTGTGTTGGCAAGAAGAACTGAGCCTCCCACAACACGTCTATGGGCCATTTGTATGTCCTCCTTGGAGAAGTGTCCTTTTAGCTCTTTTGCCAATTTTTGATTGATTGCTTGTCTTCCTGGTGTTGAGTTGCATGAGTTTTTTATATATTTAGGAGATTAAACCCTTGTCCGACGTATCATTGGCAAATACGTTTTCCCATAAGGTCTGTTTCCTTTTCATTGTGATGATGTTTTCTTTAGCGGTACAGAAGCTTTTTAATCTGATGTAGTCCCATACGTTTGTTTTTTTCCTTTACATCTTTTGCCCTAGGAGGTGTATCAGCAAAAATATCGCTTTGTGGGATATCTGAAATGTTACTGCCTACGTTTTCTGCAGATCCAGGGAGGAGTAGGGAGGGGCCACAAGAAGAGGTTGCCTGGGGCAATGGTAAACAGTCTGGGACTGGACTGGCTGAGAAGCCGAGTGCCTCCAGAGCACATGGAGTTATGGGCCAGAAGATTTAAAATAAAATGAGGGCAGAGACTGGCTCTCAGGCTCTTTTTCCTCAAGGATGCCTGGATGGTGGGGTAACAGGGTGCAGCCAAGGGGGGGCCCAAATAGGGATTTGTAATGTGGTCCAGAACTCAGGGTGTCCAGGAAATATTAGAGGAAAATATATACATGGTGTCCTCACCCCCACCAGTCTGAGCTGGGGGATGGAACACATGGAACAGGGCCATTGAGAGCTGTTTTGCATAGCAACAACTTTGCAGCTAACCTCTGGCATGGTCACTTAATATATCTATAGCCTTTAACTGGTTTCATAGATATGTTAAATAGCTGTGGCCATGTTTTGAGCCAGGGGGATGGGAGTGACTTCAACCCAGGATGCAACTGGAAAGCAGCTCACCCTGGTTACAGCACCTGAGTTAGAGCTTGGAGATGAATGGCTCCGTGCCATGGGACCATGCCTGCCCAGACTTACTATGGCGGCCCAGTAAAGCTGGAAGGGTACAGGAGTGCTGGCAGGTGTAACTGACTGTGGGAGGAGTCGGAAATGGGGCTGCCGGGGAAGTTTGGAGTGGGGATTTAAAACTCAGGCACAGCAACCACACCAGGTCGGGATTACACAGCTTTGGAGGAGTTGGGACCACAGGGCCCTCGGGTCCTCCCTTTGCCACGTGGCTTAGGAGGCAGGAGAGACATTGACTGGAAGAAAAGGAGTGAAAGGACTCTTGCTGGTGGGCCATGAGAAAGTGCCACATGGCTTTGGATTAACTGGAGATTGTGCCAGTGACACAGCTGATGGTGCTGGGAGCCTGAATCACGGACTTCTACTTCTTTTCCTGAGATACAGTACCTCAGACTAGGACAGGGGGAGAAGGAAGCACTGTGTGCGTCTGTGGGTATTCTAAAGAAATTTAATGTTTTAATGAAGATATTAAGTCATTACTCTAAGTCTGTATACATTTTAAATAAATAATTCCTTTCCTTTTCATCAATCTCTGGCATTGAGAGACGTCTTTCCTCTGGCAGCAGGCAAGGTGAACCTAGTACGGGGGCGGGGATCCCCAGAGAAAAAGTGGGGATGCTTTCAGTAATAGCATATCGTTCACCCCCCACCCCCGGGTCTGTTCTCTAACAGTGGTGCTGCAGCTGCCTGCGTTTCCCAACAGACAGTATTTTGGATGGGAGGGAACTCCAGGCGCAGCCTAGGATCCTGCTGGCCTGGCAGAGGGTGGCGGGGTTCCTCTTCTGTGAGCGTTCAAGGGGATGAGCTCCAAGGCAGAAGCCTGCCATTCTTCCACTGTGGAGCTTTTGTGTCTTACGTTGTTTTAGTTTGTAAACTAACCCTATAGAAATAAGAGAATTAACAACTAACGGGGAACAATAGGAGAACTCAGGTGTTAAAGATTTTGGCTTTAATTGATAGGCTTAATTAAGTGATTAAAATTGTAAGTGACTAATGCATGTGGAAAGCTATTATTCCAAAACTGTGTAGCTTTTGAATAAAGACTCCTTTTCTTTATCAGCAAACCTTTGCCTCTGGAATTCTTTCTAGTGGCGGGCTGCAGACAGCAAGACCCCACCTGCTGTTCAGCATCACCGATTTACATGACTTATTTATTTTGACTTTATTCTGGTGTGTGGTATAAGTTGGTGACCTAGTTTCTTTTTTTTTTGCATGTGGCTGTCCAGTTCTCCCAACACCATTTGTTGAAGAGACTATTTTTACCCCGTTGTATACTCATGCCCCATTTGTCAAATATTAACTGACCACATAGACTTGGGTTTATTTCTGGGCTCTCTGTTGTGTTCCATTGATCTATGTATCTGTTCTTACACCAATACCAGGCCGTTTTGATTACAGTGGCCTTGCAATATAGTTTGATATCAGGTATTGTGATCCCTCCTACTTTGTTCTCCTTTCTCAAGATTGCTGAGGCTATTTGAGGTCTTTTTTGGTTCCATATAAATTTTTGAAGTATTTGTTCTAGATCAGTGAAATATGCCATTGGTATTTTAATGGGATTGTGTGGAATCTGTAGCTTGCTTTGGGTAATACGACTTTTTTAAAAGAAGATTTTATTTATTTATTTTCAGAGAGAGGGGAAGGAAGGGAGAGAGACAAGGACAGAAACATCAATTGGTTGCCTCTTGCATGTCCCCAACTGGGGATCTGGCCAGCAACCCAGTCATGTGTCCTGACCAGGAATAGAACCTGCGATCTTTTGGTCCTCAGGCCAGTGCTCAGTCCACTGAGAGACACCAGCCAGGGCCGGACATTTTAATAATGTTGGTTCTTCCAATCCATAAACAGAGTACATGCTTCCATTTATCTGTATCTCCCTCAATTTCTTTCTTTAATGTTGTAAAGTTTTCTGAGTACAGGTCTTTTACCTCCTTGGTTAAATTTATTCCTAGGTACTTTATTTTTCTTGTTGCTATAGTAAGTGGGTACTTTTTCCTAGTTTCTCTTTCTGGTAGTTCATCGTCGGTGTACAAAACTGTGGTGGCCACTTCTTTAACACAGGCTTAGTGCACTGACCAAGCCAAGGTTGCTGTGGGAGCCCTGAAACAAATTCTAGGCTGAGAAGGGGCAACAACAGGGCCTCGGACGTGGGACCAAGTGGCTTCAGGCGACAGCGCTCTGTGGCCAGCTTGAGGCGGCTCACAGTACTGACCGCTCCAGTTTCAGGAGCCTTGTAAACTGGCTGTGAATCACAGCCATTATTAAAGATCAAATTACATAAGCTTACAATTAAATAATTATATTAAAAACTAGAGTACAAAATAATCCAAAACTCATCATTTCCTAATTATTCTACTACACTGTACTTTCTCGAGCTGATTTACATCTACTGGGATGGTATGGTGGAAACATTAAGTAATGGTGAGCTACTGTGTGTCTCTCCCCGACTCCACGTTCGAGGACCTTGAAATTGACCACGGTGGGAGAGTTCACGCCACAGAAACTGAAAACCCTGCACAAAGGGCGTTTTTCTTTTCCTAGTGAATCAACTGTTAAATACTAACCAGCACATCTCTGGTTCAGACAGATCCACTCTCCGCCTCCTCACACACAAACCCCCACACAACCATCAGATGTCTGTCCAAGAGAAGGTTCTCCCTCGGCAAGGTGGGGAGCAGGTGGGAAGCTGTGTTTGTTCTCAGAAGTTTTCAAGCTTGGGGTTGGTAAAAGAAGAAACACTCCCTGGGGTGGGGGGCTCTGCCCCTGCCCCCACATACCATTGCAGGTAAGACCCACCTGGTCCTGGCACTTGGCCCCTAGGAAGCAGAAGCAGCTTATGACCCGTGAAAGTTTCTCAGATGCTTGAACAATCTCAAATATGGCTGTTCATCAGCTCATTTAAAACGCTGCCTGGTGTCCGAGAGGGCGTGGCATGAATCACTTCAGCCCCAGTTTCACGGAGCATGCGAATGAGGAAGACTCTTTACAAACCAGGAACTTGCTAGCAGGGAGATGGCCTTTCCCCAGCTCCTAACACTTCAGAACCAAAGGAGTTAGTCTCTTTGAAGCCTGAGAGGGAGCAAACTTTAATTATTAATACTATTGTTATAAAACTATTGTTATTTCATAGACAAATTCTTTGTTGTAAACAAACTCTTAGGGGACTTGTAATAGGAAGCTTGTACAAACATTCATGAAATTTCGACAAATCTTGTGTTTAGAAGGCCCACCAGCCCTGGATGGTGTGGTTCAGCTGGTTGGGCGTGGACCTGCAGACAGAAAGGTCTTGGGTTCAAATCCTGAGTAGGTCACATGCCTGGGTTGCAGTTTCAGTTGTGGCAAGTGTAAGAGGCAACCGATCAATGTTTCTCTCTCTCATTGATGATTCTCTCCCTTCCCTTCTCTCTAGAATTGGTCAAAAAAAGAAGTGCTCTCCATCCCATCTGCCAGGTCACGTCCACTCTCCTAGGCCCACCCACCCAGAGGACATGGGAGGCAGGAGGGCACCCATCTCGGGCCTGGCCTCTCCCACTGAACTCAGGTGTAAAGCTTACAGACATGAAGTATAGACACATACGTAAAGCAAACACCTCCTGCTCACCTCCCAGGGGTTCTATGCTAATAAATTGGCATTAATAAGATAAAGTAATTGGGGGTAGCCAGGCCCACAGGCTGTGTCCTCAGCTGCTACCTCCCAGCTCCCAGCTCATGCTGATCCTGGCAGCCACAGGGAATTACTCGGGGACAGGGAGGGAGAGGGTAGGAAGGAGTGGGCAGGGGATGAGGCAGAAACAGAAGAGGCTGGCTGGGGCCTGGGGTCTGGAGCACAGGGCCCCCGGGGTGTTGCAAAGTGCAGTGATGCCTCTTTTGCTGCCCCAGCCTGGCGGGCCTGGTCCGGTGCAGAAGGAGGCGTCCTCTGCCCTGACAGTTCCTTTGGCAGAAACGGGAAGGACTAGCCAGGTATATTTTCCTGATAGAAAACGCATGTTCCTAGTCAGAAAATACTTGTGTGCTTGCTATGTGCAAGAGGCAGTGGCAGACAGAGTCTGGAGGTTGCAATGAGGCACCGGACAGGGCGTTTCAGTGGTTTATGGAAAACGGTAGGAACTCTTACCCAGAGACCAGTGGCTGCTGAGCGAGAGATCTTCTGTGGTTGCCAGAAGAAGACAAATATTTTCTTTGGCTGTATTTCAATAGCCAGCATGATTATTCCTGTCTGATATGTTTATTTCTCCAAGAAATAATTCTGGCAAAGTCACATCCATTTTAAACATAAGCGAAAGCACTTTTCAGGCTACAAGGACACCAAACCTCTTTTTATTCCTTCCTTTGGTCTGTTCATTTTTTATATTTGGCCTGCATTTATTCATCAAGGGGGCACCTTTCAGTGTGCTTTTACATGTCTCGCGCCTGTCTTAGACCACAGATGCCTGTGTGCCTCCAGCACAGCAGCACACAGATGGAGCCCTGCGCTCACACGGGCCCGCTCCGGACCGCGGGGCAGGTCGGACCCTGTGCATCTCTACAAGGCACTGGCCACGATGCAGTTCAGTGTTGGTCAACAGAACTTTCAGCCGTGATGGAAATGCCCTGTGATCTGTGTTATCCATTTGAAATGTGCCTGGCGTAACTGAAGAACTGCATTTGTAATTTTTGTTAAGTTAAATCGCCTAACGGCTACCGTTTCCAACAGTACAGTCTATGTCCCTAACAGCTCTGCTTTCATTCCCACATTCATTCATGTCCTGGACAAATGTTCCCGGAGCTTCAGCCATGAGCAGTGTGCTGCGCCATGCTCTGTGGATGCAGGATTCTCTGCTCTCCGGAAACTTCCAGTCGGGTGGGGGAGACAAGCCTATAAAGAAACACAAAGTAGTTAAGTGCTGAGGGGGCGTTTACCCTGTGCTCAGCTACTCAGAGAGGCTGGGTCTGGCCGGGCGAGAAGCTTTTACACAGACATTTAAGCTGAGCCATAAAATAGGAGTACCATGCACCACGACGATAAAGTGAATGAGAGGTTTCAGGAAAAGATTGTTTAATATGTCTCAGCCATTTCATTATGGCGATATGGATGTCTTTGTGGTTAGCAGTGCGCACTCACTCTAAAGGCTGTTCGTACAAATATGTTGGAAAGAAAAAGCTCTCTGACAAAGGTTTCGAAATGCCGGGATTCCCGGCTGGGGAGGGGTATGGCTCATCCCTCTGTTTGGTTTGAAAACCCAGCATGTCCACACTTCCGCTCTGCAGAGATTATCACAGCGTATTTGGTCACTGTCCTCTGGATGGGCCACACGGAACGTCCTGTGTGCGCACACCTGTGTGACTAGTACCAGTGTCTCTGCAGGCTGGATTCCCAGAGGTGGCATTGACGGGTCAAGAGGTACATCCCAAGTCTCGGTGGTATTTCCAAATTGCTCTCTCAAAAGGTTGTAACAAGTTAAACCTCCACCAAAAATGTATGCAGCTGCCTGGTTCCCAGCACCTCCTGGTGACCATGTGGTGGAGGGCAGCCTGGAAGGTGTAATCAACGCTGGGGGCCCAGCCCTGTTCCTCAGCTTCCACCATCCTTGTACACGCTGAGCATCCTCTGCAAACACCCAAGACTCGGGGCCTGGGGGCTGTCGCTTGGCCTGAGCTCAGCGCAAGGCTGGCAGGGCTTGTGACGTTTGGTTGGGAGCTATGAATTGCCAGGGAATGTAAAAGTCACCTGAGACTTGTCATTTGCCATGACGAGAGGACACAGTGACTGAGATTTCAGGTCTGGGGTCAGTGGAGTCCTTGCTGGCTGGGGTCTCAGCCAGAACTAGAGATACACACTCAGAAAAGAAAAGGAAGCAGGAAGGCCTGACCAATGTCTGGAGAGAAAAAAACAACCACTGTGTGCCCTTGGCCCTGACTCTTTTCCTGACAGGCTTGCAGGCCGGTGTGCTCAAGTCAAAGCCACTTCACCCCAGTCCGTCACCAGCAGGTGGTGCCCCTCCCCTGATCAGGACCAGCTGGCAGCTCTGACTTCCTGCCTCCACACCCTCTGGGCCCCTGGGGGCTCTGCATTCCCTGAGGCCCAGACTTAATTTCTCCACACTTGAGTTCCAGTTCAGTTTTAACCGTCAAATCACTGTGTAGTCTTTTATCCCTCCAGATCTCCATTTTCTTAGCTCTTAAAAAAACGGGCAGAAGATATGAAAAGACATCTCTCCAAAGAAGACATACGGTAAAAGCATCTTTCATAGGGTGCAATCAAAAGACAGTGCCTGAACCAGAAGCAAGAAGTAGCAATTGGGCATGTTATGTAGAAATATGAAGGTAAATAACCAGAGAAACAGCTCAAAGTTTAACTTTTAGACAAGGGAAAGCGTGAGGGAAATGTATTTTATGAGAAATCTTATAGAAAGATGACACTCTGATTCAACTACATACTTATAAAACTTTAATGGTAATTTTAAGAAAGAAATAAAAAGAAAATCAATAAATAAATTTCCCAAGTTCTCCCAGAGTGATGTGGTGAAGGTGGGATTTGAACCCCAGTGGGCTGCCTCTAGAGCTGGTGGCACAGAACCTTAGCAATACTGCCTATAATAATAGCTACCTCCTAGTGCTGTAAAAAGCAAGGGAATAATGTACACAAGAAAACCTGCGGCCGACACTGAGAAAAGGAAAGCTGTTTTCTTTATCCCATGGAGCCAGCCACCGCTACACACTCCCAGTAAGGACAGTAGGGGAAGTAATGGGTCCAAGCCCAAGGGGCCCTAGTGCTTTGGTGCACCTTCCTCTAGGTTCTCTAAGGGCCCCCTTTTCTCCTGCCCTGGTGCCGGGGCCTGGACGAGGCCAGTGGTGCCATCTGGACAGGGCTCCCAGTTTCCAGATTCTGCCCTTCGGAGAAGTTTTCAGTCCTTTACACGCCGTTTTCTCTCTCCAGATGCCCCAGAAGCACCCTGGACCAGACGATGAGGTCATCCCAGGGCCCCGTGGCCAGGGCTGGCTCCAGGAGGGCGCACTATCCTGTTCACAGTGTGCTCTTACAGCCACCAGATTGTGCACAGTCAGGCTGCCAGAGTGGTGCTGAGACAAGGTTCTGAGCGAAATCAAATTGTACAGACAGGGACCCTGCAAAAATGTTTGCCCACAGTCCCTGGCACCTATGGGCAGCTACATTCTGGTTTCCTGTCCAGATCCTATTAGGGTCCAACCTTGCTTAGCCTCCGAGATCAGATGCTATCAGGCGCATTCAGGGTGGTATGGCCGCAGGCTACATTCTTAAACCTGCCATAGCCACCTTTTTCCCCTTTCCCACAGCATAGTCTTTGCCCAATAGTTATAATTGTTGGTCTCAGCACCTAACTGAAGAGTGGAACATTTTGCCAGTATTTGTTGAGCACCTACTATGTTCAAGGACTGGGGAGGGCGGGGGTACAGCTCAGCAAAGGTGGTGTCAGGCAGGGCAGGAGCTGTGTGAGCTGAGAAGGAAGCCTTGCATGGGACCTCAGAGGGAGGCTGCTGAGGAAACTGTGGTTTGGGCTAGGGAGCTGGACTTCCAAGTGCTCTTCCAAACCTAAGATTCTACTCCAATCCAGGTTTTTTCACTGATTCAGGTCATAAGTGAACTCAGGTTTGGTCTGTGCACATTAGCCAGGTCCTAGTGCATTCTCCACGTCTGAGCTAGAAGGGACCAGAAGGGATAACCCGACCAAGTCTGTATTGCTCAGATGAGGAAACTGAAGCTCACAGAGAAGTGTCTTGCCCATGTGCGAGGTCAGTCACCCAGCCAGGAGAAGCACGCGGATCTCCTGTCTGTCTCTCAGGCCTTGGCTTCTTCCAACTAACCCAAGTACAGGGACGAGATCTGAACCCCTCAGGGCAGAGGGCACTTCCCATTTTTAAAAGACACTCTGCCCGCGCAGGTGTTACAACCTCTCTCACGTCTCCAGGTGGGATCCAACAACCCTCCAACAACCGTTCCTGGAGAGTCTACCACAAGCAGGTCACCCTCAGAAGACAAATTTCTGCCCCCAAGAAGTCACAGTCTGACGGTGGCACATACAAAGGACAATCCTGTGATGTGCGGGGGTTTCAGAATGTTTCCTCCCGTGTGCTTGGCACGTAGTAGGCGCTCAGCGAACGGAAACGGACGCCAATTAACATCATTCTCGAAGCCAGTCCGCAGAGAGGTCGTGGGTCCGTGAAAAGAGAAAGACGGGGCCTTTTCCGGTCCAGGACCTGCGAACGGTACCCGACACGCTGGGCGGGGCGCGCTGGAGCATCCCTCCCTCCTCCGGCAGCGGCAGCGTCCGGGTCCCCGCTCTGCTCGCGAAGGGAGTGGCACGAGGGCGCGCACGCAAGGTGTTGGGGACGCGCCGCTGCCCGGGGACGCGCACCGGCTGGTCTCTGCCCTAATGCGGTGGCTGGCGGCAAGAGGCGCTGCAGGGGACGCCGGGGTAGTGGCAGCGCCGGCAGCCGACAGCACGGACTGTGCTCAGGGTCGGAACCGAGCCCTTGGAGGTAGGTGAGCTCGGACACTGAAAAGGTGGAGGTGGGGGCGCTAGGGGATCACGGAAACCTAATTACTGACTACCCCCTTTTTCCCGCCCTCCCCTTTCCGTCCCCGGTCCTGTCCCCATCCCCCTCCGTCCACATCCCGACCTTTCTCTCCACACTGTCACTTGCTCTGAACCCATTCTGTTCTGTGCATATGTGCACCCCACTCCCATCCAGCTCCCGACCCCTCTGCACACCCCACACCCTTTCTATCTCATTGGCTGCATCCCTCCCCCCTTTCCGAGTCCTCACCCTCTTTCCCCTTTCCTTCTGCCCCTGTCTCCAGAGCCCTGCCCTGATACCTCTGTTTACTTCCACATCCACTTTGTATCACCCCGTCCCTTCTATTTTTCCTACCCTGTATATCACCAGCCCCTCTGCCTGCCCTTCCCTGCTCTCCCCCCTCCCCCGGTACTCAGTGCTTGTCCCTCCATCAGCTCCCTCACAGTCCTCTCCAGGTCCCCTCTGCACACCCTCTCCCAGCCCCTTCCCAGCTGCCTCATAGCCCCTCTCAAGAGCCCCATCTTCTCCTCCTTGGCTGTTATCTGGCCTGCCCTCCATCACCTTCCCCACCTGCCCTTCTTGGTGATGCCTGTAGCCACAGGGCTTGTACTGAGCTCCTGCTTTGGGAGGCCTCCGACTCTGCAGGCCCCATGTACTCACTGTTGCTGCTTATAAGCCCCTTCTACATGTTTGATCCTGTTCGTGGCTTGGGGGCAAAGGGTGCATGGGGTTGGTAGGCCCCTCTTCTGTTCCCCTTCCCTTAGCGGTTGAGGTTTGTGCCCTAGAGGGACTGGGGGAGGGGGTGCTTGGCATAGGGAAACTAGGATGGGGAAGAGCTGGGGTCTGAGGAATGGCTGAGCAGCCGCTTCCTGGTGTTGCTCTGAGCCCTGGGGTGCACAGGCGTGGATGAGGAGCCCCACTGGAGGGTTGGAGAATTTGGGATTTTAGAAAGATTCTTTCTCAGCTTCGAAGTCAGCACTTTGGCATGAAGAGCTGCCACGAGTGTGGCCAATGGGCCGGGCTGAGAGTGGGCAGAGTGCTGAATCACCGAGACTCTGGTCCCCACGGCAGCCCCTCTCCTGCCTGCCCGAGCCAGGTCCGGCTCCTGGCTCCTTCTGGGCGTTTGGCAGCGGTGTGCAAGTGTGCTGGGCGGAGATGCCTTCTCCCTCAGGCTGGAGGGGTGCATGACAGTGCCTCTTTGCTGCCTGGCCTCTCCCTGGGATGAGGGCCTGGTGCGCCTCCTCTACCCTTGGAGCTGTGGCGAGCTGTGGTGAGCCCTGCTGGCCTTAATCAAACCTCCAGCAAGGGCAGACTTGCAGGATAGGGGTTGAATTGTTTGAACAGGGCCAGAGACCGACAAGTTCAGAACCCGCCAAACTTGAGACTTAAGTGGGAGAAGCTCAGGGAAAATATGTGTGGAAGGGGGATCCCCTGGGGAGAGGGACCGTACCAGCTGTGGGAGAGAGGGGCAGGGAGAAGAAGGACGGTAGAAGCGTCCTCCCCCTGGGTTGGGGATGCGTGGATCCTGTGGAATTGCTTTGCAGGAGGAATTGAAGGAGATGAGTTGGGGCGGGGAGGGGGGTCTGCTGCGCATCTCGTACTTCGTATCTTTTGTTTTGACTGAGCCGGCGCTTCTGCGAGAGTAATTTCTCCCTCTTGTCTTTGGATTCAGTTGAAGGGTGTGTGTGTGTGTGTGTGTGTGTGTGTGTGTGTGTGTGTGTGGAGAGGGGGGATGAGAATAACACAAATGAGGAAAGGGACACCTGCACTTACCCCCACAAATTGTGCTTGCCCTGTGAAACAGCCCAATTCCTATCTTAGGGACCTTAGTTAAAACCCTGAGGCTTAAATCAGAGATTGGGAGCCAATTGCGGCCCCTTCTCAGCCAGGTTCCCTCTCTTCACAAATCTGAGCCCCACTCCTGTGCCGCGGCTCCGAAGCGGACTCAGGCAGTACCTGGCAGAGAGGCACTCGGCTGGGGGACTAGCTGCCCGCCCCCGCTTTGTCGCCCTTCTGTGCCCCCTGCCTTCAGGCTGGGGGTGGGGCAGGAAGCTGGTCCGGGAGGAGGCATCACCTGGAGCCATCCTCGAGCGCTGATTGGATTAAGGTTCTGCCATTGAAATGTCTGATTGGGGCTCAGGTTAAGTGGGGGATTCTGACAACAATGTACGCGTTACCTAGTTTTGTGAAATGACTCCCAACCCGAATGCCTGTTTTGACCTCGGGAAGGCCACATAGAGACACATGGGGGCACACAAGAGGAGCCAGCTCTCCCGAGAGCTTCCTGTGGGCCGACGGGCTGGGTGGAAGTGCTGGTTCTTTCGGGGGCACGTTGAGGAGGCGGCTGGTATCTGGGGGGTGGGGTCGCTTTGGATGGCCGAGGGGGAGGAGGCACCGGAGAGGTGCTGCTCCTGCAGCGATGGAGGGCAGGCTTCCGAGGCTCCGTTGCCCTGGCGTGGCTGCTTGTTTCCTTCCCCGTCATCCTCTCTTCCAAGACCATCCGAGAGCTGGTGTGGGCGGATCACCACGTAGTCTTTAGGAATAGAAATCCTTAGAAAACCAGAAAGGAAGCGGCAGAGAAGTTCAGTCTTCTGTCTGCCCTCCGGGAGGAGGGGAGAAGGAAGTTAGAGGAACTCAGGACTGGCTACACACTTATTCCTTTAACAAACACTAATTAACCCCTACAATGTGCTGCTCTGCTGGGTGCTGGGATCCTAGAGGCAAAAATCGAAAAATGGGTTTGATCTCTCAGAGCTTCCAGTGCAATGGAAAGAGACAAGTCCTCAGAAAAGTAACCCAGATAAGCTGGAGTGAGGATGTCTGACTGGGGTGGAGAGGGCTGTGGACTGGCGGCCGGCCCTCGCCCCCACAGCTCTGAGGAGGGCTGGGTTGGTGCTTTCCCGAGTGGTGGGGTCAGGGCTGGCTCTGAAGTGGGCTGTGAGGAAAAGGCTGATGGAGGAGGTGAGACCAAAGACGTTAGGGGGGAGAAAGGGGATGTTCTTGGTGTAGTTGCACCCTGCTGGGGGCACTCAGAGGGAACTCTAGGGCGAGATTGAGGCTATTCAACTGGTTCATTCCTGTTTCCTAAGTGCTTGTATTTGAAGGGCAGAGTGTGGTCAGGATATGCTTAGCACGTCAGTGAGTCAGAGGAAAGAGGCCCAGTGTCTGCCTTCAGGAAGCTCCTGTCTGATGGGGAAATAGCAAGTCAGGGGCAGGCAGGTGCTCAGAAACAAGGTGGGTGGAAATTTGCAAGCTCTGATGTGGGTGGAAGGGTCTTGGAATCTGGGTGTCAGAGTCAGGCGGGGTCATCAGAGAAGTCCAGATGGGTTCACGGTGCGCGGGGGAGATCCTTGGAAGGGGGAGATCCTTGGAAGGCGTACACCTAAGCAGAGGCCACCACTTGCATCACTAGTGGAACTGGGAAAGGGCCTGTGGACCGAGACACCCGGCCCCATCTTCTGAGGACCCCCTCCTCTTTTAAGTTAGTTCATTTCATTAGTGTGTCCTGGACCTTTGGGAACATCCCAGGAACACCCCTGGAACCATGCTTTTGGGAACATCCCAGGATGTGGGGCACGTGAGCCAAGTTGGAGATACAGAAATGACAAATTAAGTCAATACATGATAACAGACAGATTGAGGGCCCAAAGTAACAGAGGTCAGGTGGCTCCTGTCGTGGAGGAGTCTGGCTGAGGGGTCAGGTGGACAGCGGGATGGGAGCATTTGCCCCAAACTCTTCAGATGAACCCTGGCGTGGCCAGCTTGATGTTACGGTTTTCAGCATTTACTCAAAACGCCTCACTGGGACTGAGGCCTGGCTGCAAGGGCCCATACCAGATGCTTATGGCCTGGTCCTTGTGGCTGCAGGGGACGGCTCCGGGGGCTAATGGCTGTGCTGGGTGGGTGCTCGAGCAGGCACTTCTGCAGCTTTTCTGACCAGGCACATCGGTCAGCTTGTGCCAGCCAGCTAAAGGACTCTTGAGCCATCCTCCTTTTATCAGGTCTTGAGGCAAGCCAGGAAAAATAAAGTGGCGTGGTGCAATAGTTACCATTAAAGAGTGCTTACTGTTGTGTGTGCTAGGCACCCTGCTGTGCTTTGTACACATCATCTCGTTTGATGTTCACCGGGGTTAACCCCGCATGCAGAGATACCCTTAGGGCACGGTTTTACAGATGAGGAAACGGACTTGGAGCAGATGTCACTTGCTTAAGAGTATAGAACAGGTGAGTTCCGAAGCTAGACTTTGCACCTATGTTTGTTTGACGTCAAAGCTCCTCCCCTAATGTATTGCACTGAGCTTTCCTCCCTGGTGGAAAAGTAAGAACTGGAATGCTCTTTATCTACTTTCACAAGGCTCCCTGGAAAACTCTGTTGCAAGGGCTCAGTTAGGATGTATTTTCGAAGACCTGCTATGTCCTTGTGAGGGATTCAGAAATGTGGTTTGTGCTTTCCGATAGGAGAGAGAAGACAGAAACGTGTGCAACCCCTTGGGCATAACACAGTACATCATCTAATTAAGTCTTCAGACCCTGGACAGCAGAATTTCAAAGGAAGGAACAATCCCTCAGCATGACTGTCGGGGTCAGGGAGGTGACAGGGCCTCATAGAAACTACTTACCTTTGAGGTCAGACAGACCTACATTCAAACTTTGGTTCTTCTACCTACTAGCTGAGGAGCTGTAATTTCCCAGTCTGTAAAGCGGGGGTATTAATTCAAACCGTGCAGAGATGCAAGAGTTGGATGTGACAAGGTGGTGAAGGTCCCAGCACAGAACCTCGCAGGCAGGAAATGCTCATTCCATTCTAGCTGCTGTCCACGGGGGAGGCGGGAGTGGGGCCGCGCCTTGCAGGCCTGTAGAACTTTGATATGGAGGGAAGAGGAGGGTGTTCTGGATGAGGGAACCCACCATGTGTCTAAGCAAAATTTTGGTGGGTTCAGGTGCTCTGGGAAAGAAGTGACCTGCCATATCTGTCTGCTCTCCCCAGGTCCTGGGGAGGTCCGAGTCAGGTGGGAGTCATTAGGAAAATCCAGATGGGGTGGTTAACGGTGCTCAGGGGAGACCCTCGGAAGGCATGCACCTGAGCAGAGGTCTCGACGAACACCCCTAGCTGAACTGGGAAAGGGCCTGAAGACAGAGACACCCAGCCCCATCTTCTGAGGACCTCTCAGAACATGAGGGCCTGTGTTCTACTTCCGGCCCCATCATGAACAACTGGAATGTGTTTCTCTATAAAACTAAAAGATTGCTGAAAGCCTCTTGTCCCAGAAGCCCATGTCTCTGGAAGTGATATCATTGGTTAATTTCTTGTCCCATCTTTCCTCTCCCTAACACCAAGCC
>PVIA01008031.1:0-76446 GCA_004024845.1 Tonatia bakeri
GTTTTCCTTTCCTTTTCACCAATCTCTGGCATTGAGAGATATCTTTCCTATATGGCGGCGGACAAGACGGACCCGAATTTCTTTCAGTAAGAGCATCACCGTCCCGGGCCCCTTTGCTTGTTTGGATCCTCCTCCCTCTTGCTCTGTAACAGTCAAGGCACAAAGAAGAATCAACCAATGAATGCATAAATAGGTGGAATAGCAAGTCAATGTTTCTCTCAAATCAGTAAATATAAATTAAAAAAGAATGATGCATACAAAGGAAGATTTGGATATTTTCACAGAGCTATTTATTGTTAATTTAAGTAATAGAAATTGACTTATACTAATTTAAAACTTATTTACTTGATCAGGCCTCATCTGTTTCAGTGTAAATGATTTACTCTGACTCTAGCTTGAATAGACACTCAACTGAATCCTGATGCTTGCTTTTGTAAGGTAGCCTGGGGAAAAGGATATTGGTGCCTTTCTCATGAAAGAATGTAGAAAACAAAATTCTTACTAATCACCATTTACATAGGCTTTGGCTTAATGAAGGTATTCCTGTATTGCTTTAGGGAGGGGAAGCTACATTGCTACCAAATGCAGACTAGCAAATTGGCTGCCAGATACTCCTTCTTTCAGTGCTCTAACATTTGTGGTGCCTACTTCAAGAGAGAAACTTCTAGGTGGCTATTTTTAGGTAGCCTAGGTAGGAATCCAAGACTTCATTTGGAAAGAATCGTTCCCCGAAGACTATTGAGTCAATCACCTGGCAATTCTGGTACTCACCCAAGGGAGAAAAGACATGGGCACAAGAGATTGAATAATTTTTCTTGTTCTGTGATAGATATACACACATGCTCTGGTTAAGATCTCTAAATTATAAGGAATTTTTATCTGCCCTTAATTATTTTATCTCTCTCACACACCTAAAAGTAAAAGAGGTAAAATGAAGTTTCCACTTTCTTTGTGATAAGGGCTAATTAAGACTTTTTAATAAAACATATGAAAATTTCAAACATACTATAAAGTCAAGAGGAGAGTAATTAATGTCCAGTACCTACAGTATTTATCTCAATTTTCAGCATTTGCTTCATCCATCTTTTTAAATTTTTTTCTTGCTAAGTAGTTTAATGCAGATCCCAGATATCATGTCATTTTAGTCCTAGGTACTTAGTACACATCTCTAAAAATTCCTTTTTAAGAAATGTAACCATTACGCTACTGTCATATCTTTAAAAAATAATATATTCCTTGGCATCATCTAGCACTCAATTCATAATCAGATATCCCCAATAGCCTCAAAAAATAATTAGATTTTGATCTAATCTGTACCTAATTAATGTACATGGTCATTGAGCTCCTTAAACAAATACAGCTTTAAATTAATGGTAAAATCATTATAGTCAAAGTTATTCCACGTAAAGTGCTATCATAAAGTATCACATCCAATTAAGTTCTCTTTTGTCTTTAATTCTGTGGAAGTGTTTGGAAAAGTTGACTATAAAAATACTGAGTGACTCTGTAGAATAGCTATTATGTATCATAGAAAATAGAACAAATTAAGACTTTTAGTTCCACTCACTGGCTGGATAATCACTCATTTTTCATTTTGGAATTTTTCAGGTAGGGTGGGGTTTACATGTAAGAATTTTCCTCTTAGGGAGATGTAGAGAGTTGGGTGAAGGAAATGTGTCCTTGAATTCTGTGGATAAAGGGTTCATACGGCTTTTTGATACAGACACACATACATACACAAGTTTGTTACTAGCTCTAGTTTTTATTTCAATGCAAATGTCATCTTAGTACTTGAGGTATTATTTTTTTAGCCACTTGAATATACTCCATGTTGCTGAATTGTGTGTAATGGGTGTGCAAACCTTTACAAAGAACTCCGAACTTTTAAGTCTCCTTATTTAGACATTTGTGGGGTTAAAATTGAAAACCAGGCTACACTGAGGTGATAGAGCTGGGGATGGGTGGAATGGGTGAGCATGAGAATTAATTTGGGAAAACCACATGCTCTCTACACAGATTTACTGAAGAAATTGTGTAACCACTGCCTTCTAGACAGCAATTTAGTGCTATTATTGTGCTAGGAGGAGATAGGTACATAATTCATCAGTCTTGTGGAATTAAGTCGACTTAGATTAGTAATCCATCTCCACTCTGCAACTTCCAGGCTGTCCTTTTACTGACCCAATCACGTGGGGAATTTTTTTCATAACAGGAGATGACTGACAATTGTGAGTTTGGACAGATGGCCTTTCCTCTTTTTGTTTTGCCCAGGGGAGACAAAGCTATAGAGGTGTTGTTTTATGTGCTTTGAAATCAATCACTGGTCAACTCTCAAATGCTTAATAGCATGTTATGTTAGCTGAAGCTGTTCCGGAAGATTCCATATGTAGAAAGAAAGACCTTATGTAGACTGTACACTTACATTTTGAACTTTAACAAAGTGTGTAATAGAGACCAGGGCCACTGTGCTAGTGGGGCCCTATTCAAGTGTGAGACACCATACAGGTCATACCATGGACCTAATTATATGCCTAGGCACAAAATTGTGTCTTCAGGGGACCACTTTTTTTGAAGGCACACCAAGGTGCCATATGAGCTATCTAATTGCACTGAAAACCAGATGGTTGTGTATCTGAACTTCAATAGGAAATTTATCAAGATACAGGACACAGTTTAAGTATATCATTTAGAATAGGTATTTTCCATTTGCCATTGATTTTTTAAAAAAGAATCTAAGGTGTATATCTATGCAACATGCCCTAAACATGACTACATTTGCTTTTAAGCTGTTGCAGTCCTCAAATGTAGAGCACTGTGTCCTTGAGGATATAGCCTGCAGGTTCAATGTGTTAATTACTTTCTCTTATTTAAGGCTCCCCCCTTTCTGCACCTCTTCCCAGTAATTTTCTTGACATTATTGTTTCACAGTGCTTCACACGGTCACAGATTGTGTTGGATAAGACTGCATTTTGGGGAAATTAGTGTCACAACTTCAATTTATTTTCATTTGCATTGCTCATGATATAAGGTAAGACCATATAGCCAGTTAAGATGGGTTAAAATAAATTTGGCAGAAGCATTTCCTCTAGTAATATGCTTTGCAGCTGAGTACTTCACATTACAAAATCAATGTTTCTGGAAAAGTCAGTGTGTACATAAAACATTTGTGAGTAGAAACAATCTTTTTGTAGGCTGATCTCACAGCTTGTTTTTCATTGGCAGTGCATTAGCTTACATTTTTCCTCCCCTTTGGTTGAGTAGCAAATCATCTTAAAACAGGCTGTTAAAGGGAAGAATAATTTTACACTGCAAAATAAAAAAAAAAAAGGCCAGGATTTTATCCATGCCGGTGCTTTGACTTTTCATGTTTGTTTGTTTTTTTAATATCAAAGCAGGGTGAGCCCATGTTCTCTAATCTCTAAATTCTTAGGCTTTCTCAGTATAGCCTCTACTTGTTTCATCAAATCATTTTCAGAAGGTCTTGTGAATTTCTGTGAAATCCAGGTGCTCCGTTTTTATAGAAGTTGAGTAGGTCTGAGATCCAATACTAAATTTCTTAGTGGCCATATCTCTGTATAAAATGTATAAAGTAGGAGTTGTGCAGGGCTCAGGGCCTAATTTTCCACAATCTTCCTACCATCTATTATAGCTAATTGGGGATCAAGATATGCTATGTTACAAATCCTTGATTCATACCCCCTCCCTTTAAATATTCTATTATCATTTGCATGCTTCTAATTCTGAAGACCATCTGATTCCTTGTCATTTGTACTGTTTTCAGTGAATATTATTATTAGTGAATGCTATTGCCTGGCCACAGAAATAACATGCAGAAGGATGGCCATTGAATGTTTAATCAATTACTGAATGTGACAGAAATGTATTTAAAAGCATTTCCCATCCATACCCATGGCCAACCATGTTACCATAAACTAGTAGAAACTACATTTTGTTCTTGATACCACTATTTCATGGTTTCTACACCCCACATTTTATTTTATATAATCTAAAAGTATTTCATATACTATACAGAGTTGAAATAGGCTAAATAGAATATCCAACTGATCCTATTAAGTCTTTTTTTAAAAGATTTTATTTATTTTTAGACAGGGGAAGGGAGGGAGAAAGAGAGGGGGAGAAACATCAGTGTGCGGTTGCCTCTCAAGCACCCCTTGCTCGGGACCTGGCCTGCAACCCAGGCATGTGCCCTGACTGGGAATCGAACCGGCGACCATTAGGTTTGCAGGCTGGCACTCAACCCACTGAGCCACACCAGCCAGGACAAATCTTTTTTTAAAAGAGTTCCTGGAAGTTTAAAGAGGTTGTATATAGAGAAAGCTGACTACTTTTAAAATGTAACTCTGGGTAAGTCATTTATCTCTCTTCTCTGTGGGTGTCAGTTTATTCTGTAAAATAAGGGAGTCAAAATAAACAGTCTTCAAGGTTTCATTAAGCTCTGATGTACTGGGAATCAAAGGTTATCGAGAGCAGTAATGAATCTGCCCTAACATAAATACATGACATCTGGGTTCCAGTTAGATGAAAAGTTGACAATCATGAAAGATGACTGTTAATGCTGAATGCTAATGGGTGAAAATCCCAGTTTAATTTACTGTCCTGTTTCTGGAGTCTGAGTTAGCATGGTTCGGTGGAGGTCACATCAACATTGTTTTAACCATACACTGTATGCAGGGCCCTGAGAATGCTGGCTCTGCCCTAGGTCATCCTGATCCTTGGGTAGTGCGCCTTGGTTCACTGACCAAGGGCAGTGCTTCAAGCCTGCCCAGAGTTGATTCTCAATGAACAATCTCATATGTAGTGGTTGCTATTCTTAGTGCCTTGCATGTATTTGTCAAGAACTGTGTACGGTCTGGGATTTAATTCTGCTTACCAATCTGAGTTGCTGTTTCCTGGATGGTTGCAGAAGACACAAGACTCCTGGGTCGGAGACAAAACACAATTTGTTATTCGTTGCAAAGCAGTTGCTAGAATGTCAGCAAGACACGCTGGTTCACTATGGTGTTAAATCCAATGAACTTGACCAGAATAGGTGCCTGCACAGGTAGTGAGTTGCATTACAGAAGAGGAACACTGAGCTTAGTTGATTGATCACTTTTACTGTAGGCAGATGCAAGCCTGCTCTGTTTGGGAGAGGAGATATAATTACTCCATCTTCTACACTACTATAAACAAAGCCCTGGAAAATGGTTTGGAGAAAGTGCTCTCAGGGCCTTTGAGTCTTGTCATCCGCAGCAAGAATGTGCAGGGATGCTCAGGGATTGTTGGTAGGTACTCTCCCCCATCAATAGTAACTCATTTGATTTTCACAGTAGTTATTTTGTAGGTAAGGAGAAAGGATCACAGCACATATGTAATTTGCCCAAGGATATACAGTGGTGAATTTGGAATTCTAGGCCAGTGTGACTATAAAATCCTTTGTTTTTAACCATGATTTTCTATAGTGCCTAAGACCCTAAACTTCAGAGTACTTCTAAATTGACCTGAAGACATACCTAGTGCTTCTCTGGACTGGTGATGGTTGGACCTGGCCTAGATTTTCCAGTATCCTTATGTATAATTTAGAAGACAGAATTCACGTCATTCATTTTAGTGCCATTGATAATCAAAAGTGAACATTCTTTGAATCACTGCCATGAATTAGTGGTCAGTCATGTGACCGTTGCTAGAGAATAAAAGTGAGGTGGCTGTGGATTTTAAGGCTACGTGAACATAATTCTTCGAAACACCCGTCTGGCCTTTGTTAAATAATTTCACGGCCAACACAAGGCCTACTGTACTTTACTACTGTTGCATATTGAATACAATTCTCTTTTTTGTTCTTTGTATGCTAGCCATGAAGAGAGTCACTTCTGAACATTGCAAGCCATACTGCTTGCTTCATCTTTTACATTTTCTCTTCTTCTCCCCTCTCCCTTTCTGTTTGTGAAATTTTCTGTGAAGTAAAACTGCTTTGGACAAACTAATGCTATCTCCTACTACACAAGTACATAGTATGCATTATTTCTTGTTTAGGGGCAAGCCAAGAACCACCTACCTTCTCCTGCTGCTTCCTGTGTCTGCTTTGCCTAAAGATTGGCTGCTATAAAAGTGTGGCATATTCAGCCAAGTGCTATCTTTTTTAATTAGGCTACTGAAGTGTTGTGGCAAACTATTTTTGTGTTGACGTGTGATGAGTAATAGAGCCCTAAACTATGTGCTTCAATGTCAAATAATATGGAAGAACATTAATGTGATTTGAGTTCAAGTCTCTAGGCCTTAACCATCATCCCTCCTTAAAGGAAAAGAGGGCCTTTAAGTATAGAAAATGTGATGAGTGAAGTACATCATACATACACCAGTATATGCCTGGAATCAGGTGATTTCACACTTATGATCACTAATCTTAATGAGTTAAAATTTCCGTGTTTCTTTTCATTGAACTATGTACAATAAATGTGAAACAAGGTAAAGGATGTCTTAAGCTCACATAATGATATAAATATAACTAGGAAAGCTGATAATAAGCAGACCAATTATTTTTTAACATTTATATATTTAAAATATCCCTCTTACCTCTTCTTACAGATTCATATTGTCTCCAAATATCCTGGTTGTTGATGTCCTTCTTTTGTTTTGATATCATGGAACACAAAGAGTTTTGTGTTTCAGACAAACATGTAAGGAAGGATGTAGTATTCCTTTGTTTCCAAAAATGTGTGCTTTTCTTTACAGCAGTGATTCTCTGTGGGGGACAATTTAACCTCCTAGGGACGTTTGGTAATATCTGGAGACACGTTTGATTGTCACAAATGGGAGAAGGGTGCTACTGGTATCTAGTGAATAGAGGTCAGGGATGCTACTGAACATTCTACAGTGTGCAAGACAGTGCTCCCCCCACACACACACCCATGAGAAAGAATTATTTCATCCCAAATGTCAGTAGTGCCAAGGTTGAGAAACTTCACTTTGGACCCTGTGAGTTTTTGTTTTAGGATGAAAAATTCCTATGGGTCCTTAGCCATTCTTTACTCTCCATTCTCTTCTTTCCTCTATATTGTGACAGGGCCAGATCATCCCTGTCTTCAAGGAAGCATTCTTTGTTTCATTGACTCCTATGACTTTTATTTTCATTTCCTTTCTTTCCACTGCTGGAAATCTGCTGGAATGGACTGTTTACAATTTTGTACTTGTAAATTTTACCTCTTATCACTATCTCACTTCTGATCTGTAATAAAATTCATTCTCATAAATGCCTTTAAAAGGCTAATTTTCCACCTGCCGATTTCATGATACCTCAACAAATTTTGATGCTAGTCACTTTTAACTCATAATCTGTGCTGATTTTAGATTCCATGGTACAGAATTATCTGGCAGCTTCTACCTCTTGATTTATTGACTGCCCAAAGTGAAAACTTTCCTTGCCTCCTACCCCCAAAATTTCTCATTCTCTTTATCTGCTCTTCTCCACATACAATTACAGGCAATTGTATGCCTCTTCAAATGCTACCTGAATGCAGTTGGAGCCAAACCTTTCTAGCTACTTTCACATCTAAATTCTTCACTATATCATTGTTTGCTGAAAAGCATCTCCCAACTATGGTGCATTTGTACTACAAACAGCAAAACGTTGATTAATTTCTCCATGATCCATGTGAAACCTGAAATTTTTTATGGCAGTGGTTGTTCTAATAATCTTTCTTCTTTCAGGGAAAATAAAAATTCACTTGATGTCACTTCCCTGAAAATATACAGACACATATGCACACAGATAATATTTGTAAAGTTTATATTTTAAAAAAAGGATTTACTCTTACCTCACTTATCACTACCCTGTAGTATTATAACATTAGTCCTTTATGACCTTTATGATTTCTGGTTCAGTTGTAGGAAGGTTAACTTCCCTGTTTGATCAGTTACTTCTCCCTCAATTTGACAGAATCAGCTTATTTTTATATTTGGGGCTACTGTTAGGCTACCTAATTATATCTTCTTTTCTTTTTTTCTGTCTGCCCCTTTATTTAAGTGAAACTGTAAGCTGCATTGCCCCCTGTGCCTGAAATAACCTCTTATCCTTTTTTTTCTCTTTTCAGGGAATTCCAAGTACTTTCCTCTTATTTTTTTCATGTAACTTCTTAAAATCTTTATTACCTGATTGAAAGTGACATGGTCAGCTCATTCCCCTTCAACCTTGAGTTTCCTGTAGAGAGCCACTTTATTCTGTGACATGCATGGCCATAATTGCAGTTATACTTATTATAAATGTGTAATACAGTGTATTATCATTCCACACATGTGAAATCCTCATTATGAATGAGACATCATGCTGAGGGTATAAACACAATTATACATATGTCTTACTCTTGAGGAGTTCATGGCCTAGCAAGAAAAGAGGGACATATGAGTCTAGAGTAGTAAGTCCTGTAATAAATAGGTTTCAGCAGAGTGTTGTTGGAATGCCACATACTGTGCTAGGTAGGCAGAGGAAGGACTTCACAGAGGTCACGCTTGCTTCTGGGTCTTTTAGAATGGAGAATAACTTAGTAAAGTTACAAGGGAGGAAATTCTCAATAGAGGAATTATCATGTATGCAAGTTTAGAGTTACGTAAACACAGGTTTTTTTTTTAACTGTCATTGATTTAAAAATGTTATGTCTTGGAAGGAAGTCTGTGACTGAACTTGCTTTGTAACTGAATGTGGGTGATCATATGGAGCGTTTTTCACCAAATGAAAAGTGAGGCAAAGAGAAGGAACTAACATTTACTGAGCACCTACAATTTTTCACGCATTCTTCTGGGAGCTTTATATCACCATCTTACTTAATTTTTATCATAAATGTGTATGCTAAGTATAGTAAATTCCCTCCTTTTACAGATAAGGAGACTGAGTCACAGAGAGGTTAACTGATTCTGATTCCAAAATACATGTTATTTTGTGGTAACATGCTACCACCTTCTTAGAAGTAACAGACTATATTTAAAATTTAAAAGTGAACTATAATGTTTTTCTACTTTGTAAACGTATACGTCATATTTTATATTTTATCTTTTCTTCTTATCACAAGCCTCATTCAGAGTCTAATACATTCATCCTAACACATTTCATCATTGTTGGATTAAGTTAGTTGAGAAATAATAGAGATTGAGAAGATGGCTGGGGATTGTCTACAAACATCTGATTTAGAGCTATATATAGTTAGTTTACTACTGAGAACTTGGGTAAGCTATTCAGTTGGAAAAGTTCTTGCTCTGAAATTCTTCTTGCTCAGCACTTAATCTAATTTAATGACCATTTTGTAGAAACCCACCCTAGTACTGTAGTAAACATTACTAGGGCACTAAAATAAATAGTCCCTGCCCACACTGGGAACACAGCGTTGGAAATTCTAATGTGTACAGAACACTGGTGTAAGGTGGAATGTGTTAAGTGCTACTGGAGAGGTAAAAAGTGCTGGTAGTATTTGGGTTGACTTTATGGAAAGATTGACAATAGAAGAGGGTCTTAAGTGCAGGGAGATTTTCTTAAACAGTACTAGAGAGGGGCATTCCCTGTAGTGAGAACAATGTGCCCAACTACCAGGGGCTAGGAAATTAGGGCAAATTTGAGGAATTATGGAACAAACTGGCAATTTGTTTATGTTAATCCCTTCCTCTTTTCCACCCATCTTCCCAACCCCCATCCCATCTGGCAACCATCAAAATGTTCTCTGTATGTATGGTTTGTTTCTGTTTTCTTTCTTTATTTATTTATTTTTGCAGATTCCACATGTAAGTGAAATATGATATATGTCTTTCTCTGTCTGACTTATTTCACTCAGCACAATACTCTGTAGGTCAAGGGGGTCAAACTCATTTTCACCAGGGGCCACATCAGCCTCGGGGCTGCCTTCAAAGGGCTGAATGTAATTTCAACTCCTTAACAGTTGAGGAATGGTTACGTTTATACAGCCCTGAAATTATTTTGGCCCTTTGAAGGCAACCACAAGGCTCATGTGGCCCCTGGTGAAAATGAGTTTGACATCCCTGCTCTAGGTTCATCTATGTTGTTACAAATGGCAACATTTCATTCTTTTTTATGGCTGAGTAATATTCCACTGTGTATAGGTGTGTATATATAACATCTTCTTTATCCATTCATCTTTTCATGGGTACTTAGGTTGATTCCAGTTATAAAAAGTCATGGGGATGTATACTACAGCATAAGGAATATAGCTGATAATATTGTAATAACTATGTGTGGTGCCAGATGGGTACTAGACTTACTGGGAGGACCAGTTCATAAGTTATGTTCATGTCTAATCACTATGAGGTACACCTGAAGCTAATATAACATTGTATGTCAATGGTAATTGAAAAATTTTAAAAAAAGCTAGCCTGAATAGGCCCCGATATATCAATGCATGCAAGAGTTGTGGAGGTCAATCTGGAGGAGGGAGATTGCAGTTCATCGTGGTGAGTACTGAATGTTTCTCTAATCAGTTTGGAGTTCATTCTGTAACCTAGGCAAAGTATCTGAGCAAGGGAGTGATGTTATCAGATCTTACTGTAGACTTTTTATAATTGGAAACATCACAAAGTTTTAAAACTTTTGTCAAAACTGTGGTAATTGGCATGTTTGTAATGTAAATATAAAGGCATGTATTAATTCTGATATGCTTTGGCATGCTTTGATTCGATAGTTTTGAACTTGTGAAATTAAACATGTGCTGTTAATAGCATGCACTTTGATAACTTACAGTTTTGGGGTGACTTAATTGGCCCTTGTTCCCAACCTGTCCAACTGTGCCTCTAAGTCTAAAGTTTTTGCCGTTTTTTTTTTTTTTTTTTTTACAAATAGGTACTTCTCTAAAGGTCAGGTAGCTTACTCAGCATACAAGGCTGTTGCTGTCAAACTGAATGTATTGTGTCTAGACTGAATTACAGTCCCTGGAATATTCCAAGAGAAGCTATAAGACTTATTATATACAAAACTAGGTAAATTTATCCTCACTGAAGTGTTGTCATGATTTGGTTGTTTCCATTTTCTTGTATGAATCTCCTGTGACAAAATAAGAGAGATACATTGCTCACAACCATGGCAAAGTAGTCTTAGGGTTATGATTTCAACTTGAGTTTCCTACTTATAATAACTCACTTAAGCAAGTGAACTTTGTAGTAAGAGGCGCTGTCAACTAGGTTTTATTACTACAGCTTTTAAAGCTTTTATTACTAGAGATGTCCAAATGAATTCAAGATAAAAGAGGAATGAAAATTTGTCCATATGCAAAGGATTTCATATACTCAGCATATCAAACTATGTATTAATCTGTGTTCAGATACAGTTTTTACACAGAACCTCATTTGTAACATGTGGCTGAAGTAATATATGTCAACATTGTTATTATTAAGGATTATGTTTATTTGCATGTAAAACTTTAAAAAGAAATACAGGGTTTTAAGGTGTAGCTGCTCCCTTAAAAGTAAAAGTAAACTGTCTTTCTGCTATGTTACATAACTGTTATTCAGTGTTTGGTTTAGTCAAGGACAAAGATAATTAGACCAAACTTGAATGTTTTCTGATTATTTTTTATTTCTGAGTTTAGAGATAGTATCTATCACGTGTTTCATTGAAAGTGAATGATTATTTTTTATGCAGTGGTTTGTAGCTATAGAAATGGAACATCATTTTGCAAGGTATACCCTGGGAAAATTTTCAAGCTCCTTGTTGGATTACAAAATTATTTTGAAAAGACATAGGTCTTTAGAACATGAATCGTCCTTTGCTAGACAACTTTCTCATGAGAGATTTGTGATTCTTGCAAAATCCCTTTTGAGCCCTCAAAACACAAAGTATTACTACATGGCTATATGAAAGGCGGTAGGGCAGAGGCTCTTCTGCTAACTTGGAGCCAAAAATATTGCCTGGCCTTTTTCCTCTGTACTGATGCTGCCTTGGGACCTGGCGGCCCAATCACCAGTGGAGTCATCTCTGCTTTGTTTTTTCTCAGTGACCTCCATAAATATGATAGTGCTGGAAACAATTCACTTCTCCAGTCTCCCTCCCATCTGACTTTGTTGCCAAAATGTTGGAGATGATGATGGCCGTGAACTTTTCCTGCTGCTACTGGTCCCTCTCCCTATTTTGCTTAATAATTTTCCCCATAGACATTATTCCTTTATTTGGTATATATTGTAGTGCATTTCAGTTTCATAATATTCTATTTAGGACTGAAGGATAGAGTCATGAAATATAGGTGCTTGTTATCAAGGAATTTACAATTACTATAAGGAAAGTAAGACTTGTATACACATCAGTATTTAATTAGTACCATACAAATGTCTAGGATTCAGAGACAAGAGAGATTAATAGTTTGATTTAAAATAGGCTAGAAACTGAGTCACTAAGTACTTCTCCTCACCCTCCCTCCCTCCCTCCCCCACCCTCAAAATTCCCATGGAAAAATGCATTCAGAATTGAAAACAGAAGAGTGAAGTATGAATTCATGGATTATAGAATACTCCATTTCAGCATTTTTATATGGATTGGGTCAATTAAAATATTATAAAAAACATTTAAGTAGATTTTAGTAAACAAAATAAAATGTTCCTGATTTTTTAGAACGCTACCTTATATTTTGATTATAACCATTGCTATACTATTGATCTGAGATATCCAGTACATTGAAAAAAGTAACTTAATAAGTCTCACTGGTTTCATGTATTACTTGAAAATGTGTTTATGAATGAGCACTATTGTTCAAAGTTCAACAAAGTATGACACTACATTGTATTTTTCTGGGCTTGAAAATGACAATATTTAAAGTATTTTAAATGCATTAGAAATAGTTTTCATTTTTTCCATTCCTTTCATTCCCTTTAATTTCTTAAACTCCTTTTCACACAGATTTGTTAAAAATTGGTTTTAGGACCACTTGCCTAAAGTCCACAGGGAAACTTGCTAAAAATCATGGCTTCTGAAGTCTCAGTGGACCTACTGAGTGAGAATTTATTTGGTGTGGGCCCCAGGAATCTGCATTAGTAAGCTGCCTAAGTGATTCTGTACTTTAAAGTCAGAGAACCACAGATCTCATACAGTTTGTAGGATGGTAGCCATGTAAGTTATCTGGCTCACAGATTTGTTTTGTTTGGTTTGTAGGATTGGTAGTATGGTTTTTAAAATTTTGATTTGTCAGCTCTTAAAAACTGGGAGTTTACACATCAATACAAATTTCTACTTCCGCTTGAAACAGAGTAATTTTGTAATATTGAGACCATGTTTCCATGTGGCTGTCCATAGTCCCCTGTACCTGAATAATATCTATGTCATTTGAATGGGTAGTGTGCTCTTGGATTTGTCGCATTCCACCACTTACTGCATTTTACCTGGGGTTCAAGTGTTACTCAGTGTTTACTTTTCTACAGTTACAATGCAGTGCTCAATTATATTATCTGCTTAGAATCTGTATGCATTTGAGTTTTTGATGCTAGATCCAAAATTTAAAATAGATGAGAAGTTATTGGAAAGAGGTGAAACTGGAGGCTAGGAGACTAGAGAATTTATAACAGGAGTGAAGATAATAAATGTACTTCTGAACTAGGACAGTGATACCATGGATGAAGAAAAGGAGGGAGATTCAGATTTAGAAGCTACCAACTTTGGTTATTGACTGAATTGGGGTGGAGTCTGGATAGAAGGAGGAACAGGCATGGAGGAATAGGGAAAGAGATGGAGTAGGTGGGCAAATGAATTTGTTTTTAGGAACAGTAACTTCAGGTGATTATGGAGCATCATTGCTGGGTACTGAGGTATAGTTTGTTAGGGAGCAGAGATCCCCCCACTGTGTTGGGGGAGAGGATGACTCCTAGAAGAGCATGTAAGATCTCCTGGGTGTAAAGTTTCGATTAAAAACCATATTAAAAAAGCTACCTACTTTTTCTAACTGCAAGCTGAAAAAAATCCTACAAAATCATGACTGGCAGGAATAGGCAGAAAATAGCATATGCTCACCTTAATCTAACCTGGGTGGAGGCATTGCATACAGAATCCTTGGGTGAGGTGTAACAGAATCCTTGTAGTACATGAGATAATTTTCTAAAGGGGTTAAAGTTTAGCAAAGGTTGACACTTTGCTTCAGTATATCATGATAACACACTGATTTAATGATAACCATTTCTTTTTTTGCCAGTGGTAACTTTGGTTTCTTTCTCCCTTTATGTCTTCTGTATTTTAAATTTTGCTCTGTGAGTATTCTTTAGTACTGTGAATACTAGGAACATGCTGTATTCCAAAAAGTTTTTGTCAAACATTTTTCTTTCTTTGTTATATTTCTGAGAACATTGTTTCTTCGGAACATGTTATATAAGGAGGTTAGGTTTGCAGGGGTAGCTCCTCTTCTTCATACTTAATGTACGTTGTAGATATGCTGTTTTATTAATAGCATGAGTCTGGGCCCTGGGAACAATCAGGTGCCATGTAGTAGAGGCACAATGAAGAGATTTTCTTCTCTTTTCTATGTACAGGGCAGGCCTAGGGAATATTATGGAATTGGTAAATTTGACCTTTGGGATTTCCCACCATCCTTTCTGTGCTACCCCTTTTCTATATAATGGTGCCCTTCCTTCAGGTGACATCTCTCCTCCTGTAAACCTTTTCCCAAATCTTCCCTGTTCCTCAGTGTTCCAAAGTCACCTACTTCCTCTTCAAAAACTCTTTCCATCTGTCATACAACTTATCTCTCCTAAGTATCAGATGAACTAAGATATGCTAAAAACATTTTTGGATTTACTGTTGTTTTAAAAAGATGATTATTAACAGCAATTGGTTGCTTGGGAAAATAGCCAGTAGGCAGCACAGGAAAGTAAATAAAGCAGACAGTGAAAGGAGAATGTTTTGGAGGAGTGCGTAATCATAAGCAGCTCTGATTTAAGTATGAAGAGAAGGAGGAATAATTGTCTCTAAACTGTTTCTACTCTTCAAGTCTTGCCTTTATTCACTTATGTACCCATCTCTCACACATGTCTTTATTCATGACTGCTTCCATGAGAGCAATGGAGAGGCTTCTGGAGTTGAAGGTAGGCAAATAGGGTAAGAAGAGTGGGTCTCTTAAGTTTGGGATTGCTTATATGGATTTTTGAGTGAAGGGTATATTCCAAAATGGCTTCATATAAGCAGAAATGACCTAATAAGTGTGCTTTCATATTTCTTACCCACAAATTTGTGACATGCAAATTCTAAGCTTAGACAATTTGATCACTGAGACAAATGATAACTATCATTAAAAGCATTGGTTTCTAATAATTTGTAAACTACCTTCTGTTCCTGTTTCTTGAGATGTATGCTTACAAAAGAGTCCCTTGTATTTGGTCCCAAACCTGTAATCCTAGCTATAACTGCCATTGTAATGATATGATTTAATTAAACATGAAATTGATGAAATATGAGTGTGAGGAGAAAGATCCTTCTATGAAAATTAAGTAGAAGTCTTCCGTGGGTTGAGATCCTTCTATGAAAATTAAGTAGAAGTCTTCCGTGGGTTGATAAAGCAGCTAAAAAGATTGCCATTGAATTAAGCCTAGGGAAGGCAACTGAAAGCCTAGGTAAAACTAACAGAAATCTAGAACGATTCCTATCTGTGGCTTTGCAGGTATGTTTAGGTTCTTTTAATGAAAATGCAAATAGTAGAGAATGCATTAAGGGTGTGGTTTATGAAAGGAAGACTGCTCTGAATTTCAGCAAAGAGCCTATATTAGAAGAAATGGCCCTAGATCTATATCAGATTGATGAATGAATGTATATTTCTATATTGTAAGTGACAATAAAATATTGAAGATAATTTTTACTTTTAATGATTCCTCATTTTAATCGCCTTTTACAAAGTCACCACCTACTGCACCTTATCATGTCTGTACAATACTGTGCAGTAAATGCTCATTTTCCATGCTCTAAGATGAAGTTCTATCTAGGATGTCTCTGCTATTTGTAGGTATAGGGAGGGACTAATATGGCTTCAGGTTGTTTATTGAATGACCATGGTAGTCAAGCAGATTGTATTCTCATTCATTAAAATTTATTAATCACAGATTAATTTATTATAACATTTTTCTATGACATGTGAAGGCATTTATTAAACACAGAAATTTTATTTTGTGGAAATGATAAAGTTGGGAATGATTTTAATATATAGCGACTAAATTTATCCAGGGATATGGTTTCTGGAACATGTGTAGTCCTCCTAGAGCAAGGATGTCAAACTCATTTTCACCGGGGGCCACATCAGCCTCGCAGTTGCCTTCAAAGGGCCAAATGTAATTTTAGGACTGTATAAGTGTAACTACTCGTTAACAGTGAAGCGAGAGTTCAGCGCTGCCGCCAGGTAGAAACAAGGTGGAAGGCCAGATTTGGCCCTTGGGCCTTGTGTTTGCCACTTGTGTCCTAGGTAATCACGAGGGTTTCTGTATATGACATTCACCTTAGTATTTTTCATTTTTAGTAGGTTTTAGTAGGGATGTTGCTCAGAATAATATCATTTACAAGTGAAGTCTGATAGGTATATTCTAGAACCATTCTCATATTACAGCAGTTCTTTTAAATGCAGATGAATTCAACTACCTAGGCTTATTCTGATCTGGTTTAGCCTTCAGGGTAGGATGAATAAGGCAGTTTTGTCCTCAAGAAGTTTGCTGGATTGACTTTTTGTCCCTGCTGTTTTGGAAAAAAAAAAAAAAAGCATACTTAGCCACTAACCCTTTAGGTAATGTTAATGATCATATAGGTGGATAATAATCAAAGGGTTAGAATTCTTATGCAGAGGGGCATGCCATATCACAATTTATTTTCAAAATTGCTGCTTCATTGTCCTGTCTGCCACATTCTTCCTGTTGATTTTAAGTTGAAGTTGATTGCTTTTAAAGAACAAAAGATAAATTTCCTTTTTTGTTTTCTGATTCCTTTGAGTAGATTAGTACCTGAATCAGAAGGGTTAGTGCTAGTCAATTTTTGGATAACATATACCAGGTCTGCCCAGAAGGTATCCAGCCATGTAATATGAAAAATAGAGATATTTATTGAAGAAGATACAAGATACAAGAAACATTGAATGTAGGACAGTGACACCTCCAGTCCCCTTCAAAGTAGGCACCTTGGGACCTCACACAGTTCAGTTCTCCCCGTCGTCATCAGCTGCCCCATCGTATTTTCCTGAATCTCACTGATGCTCTGAAATCTCTTCCCTTTCAAAGGTGATTTTAGTTTTGGGAAAAACTGGAAGTCACAGGGCACCAAGTCTGGGCTATAGGGGAGGAAAGACACCTGGGTGATTTGATGTTTCACCAAAAATAGTAGATTAGTGATGTTGAGCATCTTTTCATATCTGTATGTACTGTTTGGAGAAGTGTCTGTTTAGGTCCTTTGCCCATTTTTAATTAGATTGCTTGTTTTTGTTGTTGAATTTTGTAACTTTTTTATCAATTTTGGCTATTAACCCCTTATCAGATGTATTGGCCAGTATTATCTCCCGTTCCATGGGTTCTCTTTTAATTTTGTTGATGCTCTCCTTTTGCCATGTGAAATCTTTTGTTTGCTGTACTCCCACTTGTTTATTTTTACTTTTGTTTCCCTTGCCTGGAGTGGTATATCAGAAAAAAGATTGCTATGAGCAATGTCTGTGATGTTGCTGCCTATGTTTTCTTCTAGTATTTTATGGTTTCAGGTCTGATATTTAAGTTTTAATCTACTTGGAATTTATTCTTGCCTGTGGTGTAAAAAGGGGGTCTAGTTTCATTTTTCTGCACATATATGTCCAATTTTTCCAATGCCATTTATTGAATAAACTATCTTTAGCCCATTCCTTGCTTCCTCTATTGAATATTGCTTAACATTAGCTTCACTCTTGGCATTGTACATTCTTTGGGTTTTGACATATGTATAGTATCATGCAGAATAGTTTCATGGCCCTAAAAATCCTCTGTTCTCTCCCTATTTACTCTGACACCTTAACCCCTAGTAATCACTGTTCATTTTACTGTCTCTGTAGTTTTGCATTTTCCAGTATGTCATAGAGTTGGAATCATACAGTATGTAGTCTTTTAAGATTGGATTCTTTCACTTAGTAATAATGCATTTAAGGTTCCTCGAGTCTTTTCATTGCCTTGATGGTTCATTTCTTTTTAGTACTGATAAATATTTCATTGTCTGAACATAACATTTTTTAGCCATTCGCCTGCTGAAGGATATCTTGGTTTCTTTTAAATTTTAATAATTATGAACAATGCCTCTATAAACGTGTGTGTAGCTTTTTGTGTGGACCTGTTTCAACTTCTTTGAGTAAATACCAAGGAGTGGTAAGAGTATGTTTAGTTGTTTTTAGTTTTGTAAGAAACTTCCTGTCTTCTGAAGTGACTCTATCAAGGATTTGCATTGGGTTTTCCTGTGCCCCCCACTTTTTTCCTAATTAACCTCTAGTCTTCCCTAAGACCTCTCCACTCAGTTCTCCCATTACTCCCCTGACTCAGTAATTTTCTCCTATTGACTGATTTCATAGCAGATGTACCTCTCCTTCATAGAATTTCTCATAAGTTTGTGTGTGTGATTCTTTAATGTATATCTTTCCCAGTAGTTTCTAAGCTATATGGAAGTATGGATGGTGGTTCATTTTTACTCACCTTTTTATCTCTAGCACTTAGCACACAGTGTCTACCATTTTGGCAAATATTTATTAGAATGAATGAATGAATATATAAATTGCATCAATGTTCTTTTTCCATGATGATTGATAATTATGTTTTGCTTTGGAAAATTTATTATGCTTGAAGAACTATGCCTAGAATTCTGGAGAAAAACTAGGCAAAACCATTTGAAACTTCATGTCACAAGAACCGAGCCACACAAGTTCTCTAAACTCCAAACTCTTTATGTGTCTCTCTGTACACACAGTGACACATATGCACACACGTTTGTGTGTGTTCATGTTTAGGCATTAAAAATAGTGTGCTTTCAAATGAATCAATCAATTTTTGGTGACTGTTGACATAGCAAAGAAAATATTAGGCAACTCTTTTAGAGAAATGTGTTGTTATTAGGTAAGAGATAATTTCTGATTTCTCTTAAATGAATGGATAAATAGTGAAGTGGAAAAGTTCTGTGTGTGCTTTAAAAATTTTCTACATTAAAACTTTGTTTGCATCTTAAAGGATTAATGTATACTGCACAATAAAAATGCATATGTAATTTAAATCTTGTCTTGCATATTGTTTATTTTTGATTATCATTTGATTACTTATTAACCTGAAGGAAAAAAAAAAGATTTGGGGAGCAAAGCATTCATTGAGATCATTCATTTTTGTGCAACACAATGCTGTGAACTTGAAAGTAATTTTCAGAACAAAGATTTTCAACTCAGGTTAGGAAGTATTGACTAATGATGCAAGCTATTAATGGAGCCAAATCTCATTGAAAGTCACACTCTAGGGACACTTATTTCAATACTTCACTTGTTATGGCTGGTTTATGTATGCTTTCACATGGCAATATTGATTAAACAGTGAAGATTTATTCTCTGTCTTCACTGGAGTTAAGCAGTCATAGTTAAGAGAAGGCACACACAAGATGTAAAGCAATGCTTTGCATCGTTTATTTCTTTTTTAAGTTTCAGAGACCTAGAGTATTTTGTAAGATATTTTACACATAATTAAGAATGAGTGTCTTTGTTTGATTATTAATGAGAAAGGATTAGGGTTTGAGGGAGTGACTGCTATTCAGTGTGTATTTAAATATAGCCAAAATTTGGAGTTGTGTCAGAATTCTTTCATAACCATAATTATATGAGAACAACATTATGCCTTTTTAACTTTTGGACTAATTTTTTTTTTTTGGCCTCGTGATATGTCTCCAAAACAAAAGGTATAACCCAGACTCTTTTATGTATTTTGGGTAACTTTCCTGTTATCTGGCTCCCCGTTACAGCTCTTTCAGTCATCTGGTTATGGTATGAAACCTATTTTGCTACAGTGTTAGAAAAATTGCAGATTACAGATGGTAAACTAAGGCTCTAAAATAATAAGCTGACAAATCTTTGCAAATTTGTTCAGTTGTTGCCACTTCAGTATAGTCACCCTGGGTGTTAGGGGTTTTGTTTTTATTTTGTAATGATGCTGCTACCATTTCTCAAAATGTGTTTTGGAATGTTTGGGAATTATATGCAGAACTAGTTTATAAGAGACATGCAAAAGCCACTTTCAATGTCACATTCTGTTTGAGCCTAGGGTATATTTCAGTGTCTGCAGTGATAATCAGAGTTTAATGTTTTTGAAAGGAAACAATTGATTTGAATATGTACATTGTAGTATATTAAAGAACAAATTCAGTTATTTTCATATCTTGTAAGTAGAGATAAGTTGGTTGTTGGCATATAGTCATTTGTCTATTCTGATCATTCTATTTAAACTGCTTTATTGAAGTATAATTGGGATACATAGAACCATGCATATTTAAAGTGTACAACTTGCTAAGTTATGCATATGTACACACCCATGAAACCATCACCACAATCAAGATAGTGAAGATATCCACACATACCAGAAGGGTTATGCTGCTTGGGAATTACTCTCTTTCCCTCTCATCACAACCGCAAACCAATAATCAGTTTGCATTTTCTTCAGTTTTCTGATAATATTTCTGTACCATTGCTTTTGGTAAAATACACAAGTGTAGCCATAGTTTCGGTCTTCTTTTTCTCTCTCCCCACCTCCTTCCTTCCTTAAGGAAAACAACTTTTGATTTTATTGATTTTCCTATATTGTTTTTCTATTTTATTGATTTCCATTTTGACTTTCATGATTTCCTTTCTGCTTGCTTTAGATTTCATTTGCTCCTTTTCTGTTTGCTTAAGGTGGCAACTAAGCCAGTAATTTGAGAACTCTTTTATTTTCCAATGTACGTACTTTGTGATAAATTTTCCCTTAATTACTGCCTTTGTGGCATAAATTTTGATATGTTGGGATTTTATTTTCATTGACTTCAAAATACTTTCTAATTTCTCTTTTGCTTCTTTAAGGCATATGTTATTTAGAAGTGCATTTGTTTCCACATATTTGGAAAATTTCCACAAATTTTTTGCTTTTGGTTTTTAAGGTAATTGTGGTCTGAGAATATACTTTGTATGACTTGAATACTTTTAAATTTATTGAAACTTTGTTTTGTGGTAAATGAGCACATGCACTTGAATGTATATTCTGCTGTTGTTGGGTAGAATGTTCTAAAAATGTCAATTTCATCAGGTTGATTGATAGTGTTGTTCAGGTCTTCTATATTCCTGCTGATTTTCTGTTTACTTGTTCTATCAGTTATTGAGAGAGGGACAGTGAAATCTCTGACTGCAATTGTGTATTTGTCTATTTCTTTTTCCAGTTCTATCAGTTTCTGCTTCATGTATTTTTAGGCTCTGTTATTATAGGCATAAACATTTTGAATTGTTATCTCCTCCTGATCAATTCATCCCTTTATCATTATGAAATGACCTTTTTATCCCTGGTAGTATTCATATATGCGTGTGTAATATATATATATTTGGCTATGAAATCCACTGCATCTGATATTAATATGGCCACTCTAGCCTTCTCTTTGCTTGTGTTAGTATGGTTTAATCACCTTTATATTACATGTTTTTCCCACTCTGGCTGCTTTTAACATTTTTTTCTTTATTACTAGTTCTTAGTAATTTGATTAAGGTGTGCTTAGGTGTAGTTTTCTTCATATATTGTGTACTAGGTTCACTGGGGTTTTTGAATCAGAGGGTTTATAGCTTATTTATTTATTTTCAAACTTTACTTTTTAATTATGGTTTGCCATCAACATTTTTTTAGTATTACTTTCAGGTGTTCAGCACAGTGAATAGTTATTCATGTAGGTTACAAAGTGTTCCACCTGATAATTCAAGTACCCACCTGGCACCACAGATGGTTATTACAGTATTGTTAACTATATTCCCTATGCTTTACCTTACATGCCCAGGACTATTCTGTAACTACTAATTAGAATTTCTTAATCCCTTCACCTTTTTCACCCAGTCCCCCAAACCTCCTCCGCTCTGGCCTCCATCATTTTTTAAATGTATTTATGTCTTTTTCTATTTTTTTTGTTAATTTATTTATTTTTATTCACATATAAGAATATCTGTCATATGATATTTGCCTTTCTCCATCTGGCTTATTTTACTTAGTATAACACTCTCTAGGTCCATCCATTCTGTTACAAATGGTTAAGGTTCATTCTTTTTTATGGCTGAGTAATATTCCCATATTTGGAAAAAGTCCAACCATTGTTAATATAACAAAAATGGTTTGCACAATATTGATGTAACCTGGCAGCCAAGGAGAATGGACTAGAATGCATGCATGTGAGCAATAGCAACTTTACTGTACTAGTCAGTGGGGGTGGTAGATGCCATTGAGTGAGCATGTGTACTGTGTGGCCCTCACATTCAAAATTACTGAGTGAGTAGAGCAACGGATCTGCCTCAAATTTTGTGTTAAGCTTGAACATTCCTCTGCAGAAACTATTTGGATGATTCAGAAGGCTGCAGCTATGGGCAACTGGTGATTGGCAGCTTCATCATGACAAAGTACCCACTCATGCATCTCTTGTGCACATCTCCTGCAGAGATTTTTTGTGAAACATCAAAACACCCAGGTGACTCAGCACCCCTACAGCCCAGATGTGGCGCCCTGTAGCTCCTGGCTTTCCCAGAAACTAAAATCACCTTTAAAAGGGAAGAGATTTCAGACTGTTCATGAAATTCAGGAAAATATGACAGGGTAGCTGAAGGCAATTGGGAGAACTGTGTGAGATCCCAAGGTGCCTGCTTTGAAGGGGACTGAGTTGCCATTGTCCTATGTACAATGTTTCTTGTATGTTCTTCAATAAATGTTTACATTTTTTTATATTACATGGCTGGATACCTTCTGGACAGACCTCATATGTGTACCACCAATTTTTTATCTACTCATTTGTTGATGGACACTGGATTGCTTCCGTAGCTTGGCTATTATAAATAATGCTGAAATGAATATGGGAGTGCATATATTCATTTGGATTACTGTTTTGTGTTTCTTCAGATAAATTCCCAGAAATAGAATTGCTGGGTCATAAGGCATCTCCATTTTTAATTTTTTGAGGAACCTCCATACTGCTTTCCATAGTGTTTGTACCGATCTGCATTCCTATCAATAGTGCACAAGGGTTCCCTTTTCTTTACATATTTGTAATATTTTTGGCCATTATATCTTTAAGTATTTATTTTGCCCCCTTACTCTGTTTTCGTTTTGGATATCAATTACATATATTTGGTCAATTGAAAATCTCCCCCATATTACTAAGGCTGTTTTCATTTTGACTTGATTTTTTTCTGTTTCCTTTGGGTGATTTCTACAGCACATGTCTTCAGGTGCACTAACCTTTCCTACTGTAATGTCTAATTTGCTATTAATACTATCCAGTAAGTTTTTTCTGCTCATATATTGTAATTTTCATCTCTAGAAATTCAGTTTGGGCATTTTTGTATCTGTCATATCTCTAGTTAACTTTTTATTCATGCAGAATACAAGTAAAAATAAATTTTAATGCCCTCATCTATTAATTTTTACAATCTGTATTAGTTCTGGATCAGTTTTGATTGATTGGTTTTCTTTCTCTCTTCATTATGTATCATATATTCCTGCTTTTTGCATGCCTGGCAATCTTTGATTGGATGCTTGATTTTCTGAATTTTACATTGTTGGGTGGCAGATGTTTTTGTGATGCTTACAATTATTGTAGAATATTATTCTGGGAGGCAGTTCTGCCACTTGGAAACAGGTTGATCCTTTTTAGTCTTGCTTTTCAGATTTGTTTGGAAAGACCAGAACAATGTTCAGTCTAGGGATAATTATTCCCTTACTACTGAGGCATGGACCTTCTGACAGGTCTATGGAAAGACTCATTAATTATGAGGTTTTTCCAGTTACGGGGTGGAAACAAGTTTTATTCCCAGCTTTGTGTGAGGGCCAGGCAGTGCCTTCTTTTTAAGTGTCTTGGATGGTTCTTTCTTCCCTGTCCCCAGGTAGTTTCTATACAGGCATGTATCAGTCAAACTCTGCCAAGTGTATAGTTTGGACACCACGGGTCTACTGGGTTCTGTTTCTGGCTCTGCATTGTGAACTCAGCAGCCTGGTCTCAGATTTTTGGCTCCTTACTCCAGTCATCTGCAGAGCTCTGTCTAGGTTCCCTTCCTGAGCAGTCACTTGGACACTGTCAAAGAAGTGCGCTGGGGCAATCAGAGGGCTTGCCTTATTTATTTGCCATGTTTCAGTGAGCACTGGGCTTTGTGTCCTGATGCCCAGTGTCTTGAAAATGCTTGCTTGAAATATTTGTCTGATTTTTTTTTTGTTTTTGTTTTGGGCAGTATGGTAAATATAGGCACAAGTGGAAGTTCTAGACACATTTAAAAAAACAAGGTGGTTTGACATAGCTAAAGTAGTTGTTTTTTTGCTATGTCTTCCGTACTCCTATAGGCCTGCACATGGTCAGTCTTGACTGAATGTTAACCAACACCTTGCGACTTTTGACTTTAGTTTCTTTTTTTAAATATTTTTGAAGATTTTATTTATTTATTTTTAGAGCGGGGAAGGGAGGAAGAAAGAGAGGGAGAGAAACATCAATGTGTGGTTGCTCTTGCATGCCCTCTACTGGGGACCTGGCCCACAACTCAGGCATGTGCCCTGACTGGAAAACAAAACAGCAAGCTTTTGATTCACAGGCCAGTATTCAATCCACTGAGCCACAGCAGCCAGGGCTAGTTTCTTTTTAAAAAAATATATTTTCTTGGTTATGCTATTATAGTTGTCTAATTTTTTTCTCCCATTTATTCCCCATTACTCTATACCCCAGCCCCCACCATCATTCCCCCACTTTAGTTCATGTCCATGGGTTGTACATATAAGTTCTTTGGCTTCTCCATTTCCCATGCTATTCTTTCCCTCCCTCTGTCTATTTTGTACCTACCATTTATGCTTCTTATTCCCTATACCTTTTCCCCCATTCTTCTCCCTGCCCCTCTCTGCTTAATAACCCTCCATGTAATCTCTATTTCTGTGAATCTGTTCCTGTTTTAGTTGTTTGCTTAGTTTGTTTTTGTTATTTTAGGTTTGGTTGTTGATCATTGTGAGTTTGTTGCCATTTTATTATACATGTTTTTTATCTTCTTTTTGTTAGATAAGTCCCTTTAACATTTCATATAATAAGGGCTGGGTAATGATGAATTCCTTTAACTTGACCTTATCTGAGAAGCACTTTATCTGCCCTTCCATTCTAAATGAAAGCTTTGGTGGATAGAGCAATCTGGGGTCTAGGTCCTTGCCTTTCTTGACCTGAAATACTTCTTTCCAGCCCTTTCTTGCCCGTAAGGTTTCTTTTGAGAAATCAGCTGATAGTCTTATGGGAACTTCTTTGTAGATAACTCTCTCCTTTCCACTTGCTGCTTTAAGATTCTCTCCTTATCTTTAATCTTGGCTAATGTAATTATGATGTGCCTTGGTGTGTGCTTTGTTGGGTCCAACTTCTTTGGGATTCTCTGAGCTTCCTGGTCAGCCTGGAAGTCTATTTCCTTTGCCAGATTTGGGAAGTTCTCCTTCATTATGTTTTCTAGTAAGTTTTCAATTTCTTGATCTTCCTCTTCTCCTTCTGGCACCCCTATGATTTGGATGTTGGAATGTTGGAAGTTGTCCTGGAGGTTCCTAAGCCTCTCCTCATTTTTTAAAAAATTGTTGTTTCTTCAATATGTTCTGGTTGAATGTTTATTTCTTCCTTCAGTTCCAAACCATTGATTTGAGTCCTGGTTTCCTTCCCTTCACTGTTTTTTCCCCTGTACATTTTCCTTATTTCACTTTGCATAGCCTTCACTTATACTCTATTTTGTGACCTTACTCAACCATTTCTGTGAGCATCCTGATTACCAGTGTTTTCAACTGTGCATCTGATCGATTGGCTATCTCTTCATCACTTAGTTATATTTTTCTGGAGCTTTGATCTGTTCTTTCATTTGGGCCATTTTTTTTTTGTCTCACTGTACCTGTTAAGTAGTAAGAGGCAGAGCCTTAGGTGTTCACTAGTGTGGGGTAACCCATGTGGCTGCTTTGTGGTGCTGTAGGTGGGGGAGGAGTCAGAGAGGGAACAGTGCTGCTTGCTCCGGTCTTTGCCGACTTTCAGTCACTTCCTCCACTATCCACAAGGATATTGGGTCCCTCTAGTGCTGATTCCCAGATGCGTGGGTTTGTGTTTGTTCTGGGACCCTGTGGGTCTCTCCAATGACCTCTCCTGTGAGGCTGGGAGTTTCTCCTGCCACCACAACCAACACAAGTTTTTTTCAGTCAGAGGCTTTGAGGCTTTATTTCTCTGTGCAGGAACCCTGGGTTGTGCAGTCTGTATCACTCCCCAGTTGTTCCTCCTGGTTTATCTGCACACAAATATGGGAACACCTGCCCTGCCAGCCACTGCGTTGCCCTGTCTGCCCTAGCCTCCAGCCGCAGCTATGCCACGAGTGGAGATGACTCAGGTCCCCATCTCTGCCCCTCTTACAGGTCTGAATTAATGTTTCTTCCTTAACCTCTTGGTTGTCAGACTTCCATACTGTTTGATTTTCTGGCAGTTCTGGTTGGTTTTTGTTTTACATTTGTCATTGTCCTTCAATTGGTTGTACCAGGAGCCAAAATGTATCCACCTATGCCTCCTTCTTGGCCGGAAGTCCTACTTTAGTTTGTAGGCACAATCTCTTGGATTTGGTAAAAATTGCCTACTTAATAATTTTAACCTTGATCTGGCAGTTTCCTTTTATTTTAGTCAATAATTGTTTGGCAATTCCTTCTTTTACTGAACTTTGGTAGTTCATAAATATTGTGTACATGTAGATTCTCCCAGTTTCCAAACATTTTTCCTCCTAACAGTTCTCCTCTTGGCTATATAATGCATCTATTTCTTTCTAGTTGTTTATTACAATGCCCTTTTCAGCCTTGGTAAGAAATTCAGCCTTTTGAGTTCACATCTAAAAGTCTCCAGCTCAAGCACATATATATTTTTTTAGTAGAAATATAGCACAGAAACAGAATTTTAGTGCTAATGAGATCCTCACTGTTTATCACTTTAAAGCATTGAGAGCACATTTCTCAGTCTTTCTGCAGTAAGCACCCATCTAGTTTTTGCCTTGTCATACAATATTTAAGATATTTATTTTCATCTTTGATTACTGTAAAAATTCAGATAAAGGCTTTTTAAAAATATTTTAAATACATAATATCATTTAGGGATTATTCAATCGGTGTAAACTCAGATGTTCTTTAAGCTGGGACATTCTCATTGGCCATGGTAGCAGGGAGAGGGGAAGGAAGAAGAGTATCCAAGTACTGTTCACTTAGAAAAAAATGTTACATTTGTGCTGTATGGTCACATCCACACAGATTTTGGTAGAATGCTTCCCATCAATTTGACAGACTTGACTCATGATAAATGTACTTCTGGAGGGCTTGCAACAAACCGCTCAGCTATAAATAGATATTTCTGAAGTAATCTTTTCTGATTTGTTTTCAGTTTGTGGTCCCTTCCACTCTTCTCCCACTCCCTCTGCCCCTCCCTGAAACTGTACCCTATGGATTAGTTAAAACATATTGGATGCAGAGACTGGCAGTATATTATGCATATGACCTCATTTTATACTGGTTTTCTCCTTCCTGGTAACATTCTTTCTGGAATTCAAGGGGAAGCTTCTGTTTGACAAAACTAGGTCAAAAAATGAATTCTTCATTGCTGGCTGTCTCCAAGCTTAAGTTGAAGTCATCATGTCCTTGAGGGATTAAGTTAATATACTCACTTTTGTATGTTACTGGAGCTAAACTTATATAGATGAAAACAGAAACCGGGGAGGTTTTAAATCTTTGTTGTAGGGTTTATTATGTAAGATGGGAGTACTTCATTTTTTTCATGTAATGCAAATAAAGGTAATAAACATTTCTAATGCAAATCCAAACAGAATTCATCTTGCAGAGATCATGAAGATTTATTGTATGATGTTTTCCTTGTGTATTTGTAAAATGCAAATGCCATGGGAAAATCTAGTATATGTACATGAGAGTGCATTTTGGTGTTTACTGAATATTTTGTATTTTACTATTGATCAGTCCAGTGCTTACTAATGAACACCTGAAAAGATCTGTGCATTATTGGTGTCAGAAACGAAATTTAATAGCTTTTATACACAAGCTAAGTCATACAAGCTAACTTCATCTGAGTGATCTGGGAAGCACATGACCTTTGTGCCTTATAGCTCTTGCTTGGATTCTGAAAGTAAACTATGTAAATGATCTAAGATGTCAGCTGAAAAACTTTGGTTAGGTTTCACCCAAGGGAAATATTGAATATGTTGAGATGCCTCCATCTGTAGTATGATGGATCACAGCATACCATGGCCCTATGTTTGCTAATTATTTTGTGAAGATGTATTATTAGTCAGCATGGTGATACTGCATACAAGTCAGATAATATTATAAAATGGTTTTGTTTAACCTCTGTGTGCTGCTGTTTTCTAATCAGTAAAATGGGAAGAATAATACCTATGTTATAGGTTTGTTGTAGGGATTAATTAAACCAAAGCACTAGGAACAGTGCCTGGCATATAGTAGGTGCTTAGTGAATTTTAATTAGTAGTACTAATATTAGTGTTGTTCTCTCCTTAGGTCTAGCTTTTCTTTTTTTTTAACATATAAATCATTATTTAACACATTCCTTATTAGGTGTCCACCTATACTATTTGTCAGTTTAAGAGATTCACATTCATTCATGTCCCTCCTCTCTTTCCCTGTCCCTCTACTTCCCTGCCCCTCTCCCTCCCTCCAGTCCTCCTTTCATCCCTCCACTGTATTTCTTGGACTTGGAGTAGTAATGGGCTCAGAATATAAATGTTCTGTACATTGTAGCAGTTTGATTAGGAGATAGAATTTGAAGCCATATACCCCAGAAGAGGGAAAGGGACCCAGACATACTTTTGTTTGTTTTCTAATTTGTTTTTTTTTAATTCAGATTAAATTTTACAGTTCAATTGTATTTAAACATTGATTTAAAAATACACTTCCTGTTATTTTATTACCCTGCTTAAAAAGCAACCCTTCAGCTGAGGTGAGCAGGGTGGTAGGAGGTTACTTTCTAAGCAGGCTTTCATAGCTTCTGTATATTTAGGTTCCAGAGGTGGAGGTGTGTAATAATTCCTTCCTGAAAGATCCCCCCCAGCCCAACACACAAGCACTTTTTATTAGCCTCGTAGAATGAGATATGGGTAAACCTAATCAACAACATGTCTGGCTGGTTAATGGAAACCGTAGAGATTACGGATACTTTTTAAAAATTTTTTCCACATTTTTTTATTGTCATTCAAGAACAGTTGTCTCCATTTTCTCCCACTACTCCCCCACCCACCCACCCCCACTTACCACCCTTATCCCCACTTACCCCCTTGACCCTGCCTCCTTTGGTTTTGTCCATATGTCCCTTATACATGTTCTTATAATATGTTTATGTAAATATTATGACTATTTTTTAAAAAAATTTAAATCCTCACCTGAGGATATGATTTTTATTGATTTTAGAGAGAAACAAAGAGGGGAGGGAAAGGAAGGAAGGAAGGAAGGTAGGCAGGGAGGTGAACATCAGTTGCCTCCCATATGCTCCCCCACTATGGATTGAACCTGCAACCTAGGTAGGTGTTCTGACTGGGAATTATACGTGCAACCTTTTGGTGTACAGGATGGTGCTCCAACCAACTGAGCCACCCAGCTAGGGCCTGAGTCTGTGTCTTGATCAGGGGTATAAAGACTCTTATGTTTATTGAAAACTTCAATAGTATTGATTATGTCCATTAAATAAGTAATTTCTTTTTAGCGTAAGTATACTATTATTACCAAACAGAACAATACTTGAAGAACTCAATTTAGGAATATTATGAAAAACCTGGCAATGATTCTTGTTTTGGCTCATTAATTTGGAGCTAGAACTCATGACAGCACAGTAAGAGAAATTCTATAAATATTAAGCACATCTATATTTATATTTCAGTGATCTACTGATTATAAATCTTTCTGTCAGTTGCATAGTAACATTTTTCAAACTTTCTAATCTTTAATTCGCTAAACTGTTATAAAACCAAATTACTGAACAGTGAAGAAAATAGAAATTTGAAAAAAAATTGCTATTAAAATAGGTTCAGAACTTCTCAAATGTAGCCTGTATAACTTTGACATCCTGTTTTATCAGAGAGCACCTACCATACATAATCTGAGTGTTATTGACCTGTTTAAGATGTGCAGATATGTATATGTATTTCTCATTGTTTGTTAGGAACCCCTATAAAAGGTCTTGATTTTGATGGTCAGGAGACCTTCTTGGTGTTAGCAAAGTCAAAGAACTGCAACAAGGTGTTACTAGCCCTGTCACATTTTTTGGCTTTGTGCAAAGTATGATCTATATATTAATGTATAGAGGACATCACTGTTATCTTGAAGTCTGGCTAGAAAGGGGGAAAACCTGTTTTCTACATCTGAAAAATGTCTGTGATTTTGCAATATTAAAAAAAAATCATCTGCTTTGACCTGTACATGTGTAAGGACCCCTTTATTAGTTCTGGAGTTGCCTGTAATTTTTCAGGCCGAGGGGCATACAGTTAACCATTTTTCATATTGCAAATGCTATAGTGAACATACACTGCATAGAAAGCCTGAAGGGCTAAGTGTAGTTGCTGACTTATTTGTGATTCATCCTCCTCCTCAGTTAACTCAAAAAATGAAGAGTCCATTGTGGAATAAACAGTGGTAGAGTAGGAGAAATTCAAATTCTAATACAATTATTACTTTGCCTAAAATCATAACACTATCAACAATTTAAAACTCCCTGTTAATTTGTTATGATAGTGTTTGTAAAACACAGTGACACAAATGAAATATTTCTGCAATGTGTTCTTTATTTTACTTGGACAGAATTTGTCACTATATTTAGATAGAATCCCTTATCCAAATTAAAACTAAGTAAGTATTTAAGGAACACTATGGGACAAAGCTTTAAAAGGAGTTAACCACTACTCAGCACAGAGTCTGAAGCCAATGGGAGAAAATGAATGTTGCAAAATTTAATAACATTTTGTTAGTCTTAAATTCTTTCAAAGATCTTTTTTAAGTTTCCTGACCTTTTACATCATTTTTGCCTATCATGTAATCATGTTTTGCATAAGTTTTAAAGTGTTCATTGTTTGTAATAATATTTGGTTATTTAAAAAGTTATTGTATGAGTCTAAATAAGTAGTTTTTGTGTTCCATAGAGAAAGGGTTATCTACTTTCACTTTGGAACCACTTTTATTAGTTATGTCTTTGGAAACATGTTCCAGGAGTGAAATGACTGATGTGCAAACGAGCTTTTAGACCACAACCTGTTGCTAAATTGGGAATTATTTACAAATTCAAGAATATCAGCTAAAGGTACTAATAGTGAAATTTAACTTAAATCAATGGTTGGTTTATATATCTTCCTACCAAAAGTATGTTATAATAAACCTTATTCACAACTCAGGTATAATTTTCAGGTTTAGAAGATTCATACTCTTGAATCTTTAAAGGAGTGAATCATTCTGTTTTGTCAGATTAATTTTGAAGCTACATCAGAAAACTGAATGATGTGGTTATTTATAAAAGCTATTTGAGGTAGATACATCACCTCACAATGATTTGCTATGTATCTCCAGAGTGATAATCATAGAAATTTAGAGATTTTTTTGTGGGCTATAAAGATGATAATCATGACAACAGATATTAAATTACTCTATTAAATACAAACAATAATCATATTGACATTGCTTCAATAACAAGTGTAGTTTTAAACAAAATTGTATATAGTAACTGCCTTTTTTTGTTTCTATTGCTACCATCCTAGTCTAAGCTTTTATCAGGTCAAAACGGCATCTCTCTCTCTCTTTTCTCTCCCCTACCCCTCTCTTGAGTTCAGTCAGTCATAACACCTTTGAAACAGTGCAAAAAAACTGAGGACACAGTTGGAACCAAGAGGGACCTTGTACTTACTACACTGAGTTTACAGTATAGCTGGGAAGACCAGCACTTACAGAGAATTGTAGTTTGATAACCGGGATTGTATTACAAAAGGAGAAGTTGGGAACCATGGGAGAGTATAAGAGGACCAACTATTCTCAGTTGAGATCAGAAAGGATGAGTAGGAGATGGCAGATGAAGAAGGAGGGGAATGTGGGGTGAGCACTCTTAACACAGCAAAGTTTTAGCACAAATCATGGAAAGGCCAAAGTTGAAAAAGAACTTGAGCTCTAATCAGTATTTTTTTAATTGTTGTTCAAGTACAGTTGTCTCCATTTTCCCCTCATCATTTCCCCCTGCCCCACCCATCCTCACCTCCACCCTTGATCCTACCCCTCATTGGTTGGCATTCTCCATGGGTCCGTTATACACGTTCAAGGTTCCTTGATGACCCTTTCCCTTTTTGCCCACATTATCCCCTCCCCCCCCCACTCTGGTTACTGTCAGTTTATTCTTTATTTCAATGTCTCTCATTATATTTCACTTACTTATTTGTTTGATTGATTAGGTCCTACTTATAGGTGAGATCATATGGTATTTGTCTGTCACCACCTGACTTATTTCACTTAGGATAATGCTCTGCAGTTCTGTCCATGCTATCCTCATGGGTAGGAGCTCCTTCTTTCTTTCTGCTGCTTAGTATTCCACTGTGTAAATGTACCATGTTTTTTTTTTTATCCACTCATTTTTCTGATGGGCACTTAGGTTGCTACCAGCACTTGGCTATTGTACATTGTGCTGCTATGAACATTGGGGTACACAGGTTCTTTCCATTGGTGTTTCAGGATTCTTTGGGTATAATCCCAGCAGTGGAATTGCTTGGTCAAAAGGCAGATCCATTTTTAGTTTTCTAAGGAAATGCCTTACTGTTTTCCACAGTGGGTGCATCAGTCTGCATTCCCACCAACAGTGCACTAGCGTTCCCTTTTCTCCACAACCTCTCCAACACTTGTTTGTTGATTTGTTTATGAAGGCCATTCTGACCCGTGTGAAGTGGTGTCTCATTGTAGTTTTAATTTGCATCTCTCTGATAGCTAGTGATGCTGAGCATCCTTTCATATGTCTCTGGGCCCTCTGTATGTCCTCCTTGGAGAAGTGTCTGTTTAGGTCCTTTGCCCATGTTTTAATTGGATTGTTTGTCTTCCTGGAGTGGAGTCAGTAATCAGTATTGTTATACTGATGAAGACTCTTGCAGACAGAGTTCAGAATGTAGATAGAGGTTTTAGAGTTTGGATTCTACCCAGATTTCAATGCTAATTCCAGCTGTGCAATTTATTGTCCTTTGAGTTGAGGCAGCAAATGTCTTAATGACAGTGAAGCTTGATTTCCTGACCTATAATATAGGACAGCAAATTCCAATATCGTAGGGTTGCTGTGAGGTTTTAACTGAGACAATGCAGGTAAAACTCTTAGCATAGTGCCTGCACATGATAAATGCTTAGAAAAATGGTGGCCAGTATTTAGGTGGAATAGGCCAAACTTGCTGATCTGTACAAGCTGCCTTTCAAGCCTTTGATTCCTTCCCTAGTCTATCCTCAATTTTAGAGCCTACAACCCCTCTGTGAAATTTTAAAATCTGAAAATTCTGAATACAGAGTTTTACCATTTGGCCACAAAACCTGACCTGTCTCGAGGCTGTATTTAGTTTTTATTTATCCTGTTTTATGGAATATTCATGTTTCACTACTAACCTTGAGTGCATTTGATTTACATTGGTATCACAGGTCCTGCTGTGTATGTGTTGTAATGTGTATAATAGTTCCTGTACCATAATCACTTCAAAAATATGGAACACTCTGAATTCCAAAATATATCCAGCTTCAAGTCTTTCAGGTAAGAGATGGTGTACCTGAACCACCTGAAGTCACCTTTTCCAAATAGCACCTTCTCCATGTTTGCCTATGAATCAGGAAATCATAAGGGCTACCATTGGTTGTCAGACATAGTCTAGCCTACTCCTTCTGCTTTTCAAGACTGTCTCCAATCTGTCCCTAACTTACATGTCCAAAATTGAATACCCTTCAATTTGAACTTTGTTTCATAAGGCTGCTTCCCTCAAGTAAAATATTAATGCTGCTCCTTCTGTCTGACTTCCTTCTCTTTCCCTATTTCTGGGTATTCAAATCCTACCCAACAATTAGAGCACAATTCTTTTTTTTTAAACAAATGGTTCTTTTTTATTTTTAAAAGATTTTATTTATTTATTTTCAGATAGAGGGGAAGGGAAGGATAAAGAGAGGGGGAGAAACATCAACATTTGGTTACCTCTCACATGCCCTCTACTGGGGACCTGGCCTGCACCTCAGGCATGTGTCCTCACTGGGAATCAGACTGGGGATCCTTTGGTTTGCAGGCCAGCACTGAATCCACTGAGCCACACCAGCCAGAGCATAGGTACAATTCTTTATATACTTTCTTAATAAAGCTAAATGTATGTATTTCTTCTCTGAATACCTACATTGCTTTACTGATCAAATATTGGAGCAGCTATTCTGTATCAGCTACTGTTTTAAGTGTTAACGGTCCAAAAGTGAATAAGACAGGGAAATTATGGTCTTTACTGTTAGGGAACCCTTTTTTTTTTTTTAAGCTACAATACAAATAACTAAATATATAAGTGAACAAGATAAATTCAGGTAGCGGTTGATGTTGTGAAAGTAGTAAGACAAATCATGTGATAGGGCCTAGGGAGGAGGAGGAACTACATATCTCAGAATCTCATAATTCAGCATTTAGTTAACTATGTGGTTTAAAAAATTAATTGATTTGAGAGAGGAATCCAAATAAGGGGGCAGGAGACAGAGAAACAAACATTGATTTGCTGTTCTACTTATTGATATATTAATTGGTTGATTCTTGTTTGTGCCCTGAGCAGGGATGGAACCCACAACCTTGGTGTAAGGGGATGACACTCTAACCAACTGAGCTACCTGGGTAGGGCCTTAACTGTTTGCTTTTATGCAGTTAGTTTTCATTCCCCGGTTATATTCTGGATTCCTTAAAGGCAGAATCCTTTCTTAACCTTACATGTGCCATAAAGTGCTGGGCATATATTGGATTCTCAAACATGTTAGTGTTTAATTGAGACGTTTGCCTTTGTTTAAAACATAGAAGATACAAACTTATTTAAAGATAGCCCTTTTTTTCATTGTTGTTGCTTTTTATTCATAGACTAAGAAAGAACTTTCATGTCCAAACAATTTTCCCATTTGACGTGATTTAGTACAAACCAAATAAACATGATTTCTATACTTGCAAAGAAGTTACTACTCTTAAAAACCTGGATGATTCCTGCAGTTGTTTCTGATTAATTCAGGTACTAAGTGACTTCCTCCAAGTCATTAGTGTTAACTTTTTTAAAGATCCAAGTGGCAAACATACATTTCCTGAAAACTTGGCCCTTACCTCTGAAGCTGATCATGAGTGTTACACAGAAGACTTTGCTGGATTCCCATGTTAGTCACCTGTCTTGTATGTTAAAGATTTGCAGTTCATGTCAAGACAGTTAATTTAAGATTGATCATATCTTGTTATGACAGATTTCTGAAACTTATCCAGTTTAGTAACATGTTTTTTTTTTATCAATGAAGAAAACTGAAGCCCTATACAATGATGTCATATTTGATTTCTGATACACATTTTGTTTGTTAGGATTTAAAACAACATCTTGAGAAGAAAATCCTAAAAGGAATTTTTTCTTATCATCAAAATGGTGGAAAAAATTTTAAAGATTTTATTTATTCATTTTTAGAGAGAGGGGAAGAGAAAGAGAGAAACATCAATGTGTGGTTGCCTCTCGCACACCCCCTACTGGGGACCTGGCCTGAAACCCAGGCGTGTGCACCCTGACTGGGAATCGAACTGGCGACCCTTTGGTTTGCAGCCCGAGCTTAGTCCACTGAGCTACACCAGCCAGGGCAAAATGGTGGAAAATTTTTTGATTTGTAATAGCTGAAAACTCTGGTGGGTTAAAATTTGAGGCTTTTGATTTTATAGTACTTCAGAAATGGTATCCTTATCATTACAAAATATGAACATATTGCTTTATTAAAATGATGAAGTGAACAGTTTTAGATGCTAACAACAGCATAGTAAGGTGGAGAATAATAGCAGCTTAATGCCTGTAACCTCATCTTCTCAGCCATTAGCCTCTGCCCTCTAAGAACAGATCCATGCCTCTTTAAATCCCAGTGCCTAGCACACTGCCCATTGATCTGTTTTCTAACCTCTGTGGTGATCAAAGGCTAAGACTACGCATGGGTGTCCAAAAATGACTCTTGTGTTAGAAAGGGGATGAAAGAATGTTTTGGAGTGATTTTAAATACAGCCAGTAATAGTTCAATGATCTTGAAAGCCAACACTTGTTTTCCCCTTAGAAGCAAACCTCTACCTACATTGATCCTATTTCTAAAAATCAGATTGTATATAGCTTTCTTGTATAAGAAACACAACTGGCAGGTACACAACTAAAAAATCTGTACAATAAAGTATTTGAATGTCTGAAAAGAGTGTTCGGCTTGGTTACCAGCAGATTAAATGGCTTAATTGTTTTTACTGGTTTATAAAGTTGAGGATACATACAGGATCAGGAAAGTTGGAAGGCAGGCCATTGAACAGTAACTAGTTCCTTCTGTTACTGCTACTGATATGAATAGGTATTGGGCAAGGCATGTTGTCCTGATATTTCAAACCCTGGATCAGTAGTTGATATAGTTGGCCTTACTTAAGAGCTCTTCTAACATGGAAATTATATGGAGGTTATGTTAGGGTACTACCCTATCAGAGTGCTCAGAATTTCTCTATCGTGATTTGTTCTTTCACTCATCTTATGTTCAACTAAACTGCAACTTCCATAAAGGAAGAGCACATGCTTATTTTGTTTATGATTGCATTCCTAGTGCCCAGCACTTGACAGGTGCATAGTAGATGCTCAAATATTTGTTCAGTTGACTTGAACGTGGTTTTCTGTGTCTTATTGCCATGCCCTTCTTAGAGAAGAAGAAACTTATAGCTGGGTAAATAATTGACCATTGATCTTTATTGTGATGGCAAACTTACTTTTGAAAATTGTCCAATATTGTGACTAAGTTTTTTGAGTTGGTGGTGGGAGTTTTGAATTATATGCAATTTAGTTCTCCAATTTCTTTGGTACTACAATAATTGTGCAGTGTTCATAAAACATTGTGTTACCATGTGACATTAGCCATAAGAAAGTTGAATCTTTACATCTTTCAATAATGACTTGCATTTTCAATCCGAACTAAAATGTTAGAGTTTGTAAATAAATTAGCCATTTCTCTTATTCTTAAGGGGTTGAGACTTTGGAGTGATACTTTTATAATTGTGAAATATTCATATAATACTGTACTAAGTTATATTTAATATAACTGATTATAAATGAAGTTTAATAAACTCTGATTGCTTGACTAATGTACAAGCATACTGCTTTTCCAGAGTTGATTTTAATGAAAATATATGGTCACTAATCTTATTAGTGTGAGCTGTCCTCATCCTAATGACCATTAATACTAGATTGCACAATAAAAACTTATCAAAATGACTTTAATCAGTACTTTTAAATCAGGGTTGTAACACTAAAGTTATTCAGTAATTTCTTATAATTCCATTGTAACTATAGTTTGTACATAGGAGTAAAATCTGTAATGTCTCCTTGCATGTGGTGTGAGAGAGAGATGCATGCATATGTATAAATTACCTTCAGATAAAATTTGAGAGGTTGTCCCTGTAGAACATCATTATAAATGAGACTCTTTTTAATACAGCCATGTAAAACATGTTTTAAAGTTTACATAAAAATGTCTGTGATTTATTCTTGTCAAAGAAACAGGTCTTTACAGTTCTCTCAACTTTGTCTATTTTGTGTTGGTCTTCAAAATTTTATTTATTTGCTTTTTAAGAGAGAGAGAAACATCAAGTTGATGTTGCACTTATTGATGCCCTCGTTGGTTGCTTCTTGTATATATCCTGACTAGCGATCAAACACACAACCTTGGCATATTAGGTAGACTGTCTAACCTGGTCAGGGTTGGTGTTGGTTTTTGTCATTGTTCTCACTTCCTTTTGTGCCTTTAATTTTTGGCTGCTATAGGAAGATAGTTGTGTGGCAGAAATATATTTTCTATTTTAGATAATTTAATTGTAACTGAGACAGTAATTCAATGTATTTTTCATGTACATTGGCCAAAAATCACCCCTTCTGAAACCCAAGCTCTTCAAGTCCACTTAAAGATTTTTTCTTCCTTTCTTCCTTTCTTTCTTTTTTGTTTTTGAATTTTTATGGGTGCTTTATTCAGATGGCCAGTGATCTGAGAAGTGGGTGGGTTCATACCCTAAGGGACATTTCTTTCCAAGCCAGGTTTTTGTAACAGAGAACAAAGTGCAGTGAGGGTTTTTGAAATTCAGGGATAATTAGATTAAAAAACCCCTGCAGCATTCTCACCCTGGTCAGTTACCTGTTCCTAGGGGCCGGTGGTGGTCTGTCTCTCCCTAGAACACAATAGCCCAGATGCCTTCTCTTGTGCCCTAGGCGGTGGTCTTTAGCTGTGCCGCAGGAGGTCTGCTGCCTCTCCAAGGAGTGGTGGAACTTATCTGCAGTTCCTGAAACAATAGCTTTAACATATGCATTACCTACTGGGCTTATTAACTATTTACTTTAAACTAAAAATTTCCAACTCTTGAGTCCCCTATCATTCCCACACTGCTTTAAAATATCTTATTTCTATAAGATTAGTTGGGTTGAAACAGCAGAGTCTTTCCACATATTAGAAACCATCCTGTGGACAATTCAACGTGAGCGTAAGCATAAGATACACCAGGGGTGGCGGTGCGGTTCATCTCCACACCTGCTGGGAGCACAGAACAGTTTTAGTACAGTTGACAGAAGTTGCACACTCTAGCTGGGGCTGTATTAGTGACCTCTAAGGAAAGCATTTCCCTGTCCTTTATAGTTACCACTGGTCCCCAGTTACAAATATCAGAGTAGGTCATTTTCTTTTTGATATGCTTAAACACCGTATAATTTCTAAGGCTTTCCAAGGGAGTACAAACACTTACAAGACATGAAGTGAAAGTTTATTCAACATAAGTTCCTCCTGCAAGACAAAAGTCAGAAATATTCAGAACATTTTTGCTAAATATACCCAAATATTTTCATCCTGTTTGAAAGGAGTAAGTGATCCATAACAAGGGGTTAAACAAGAGGTAAAGAAAAGAATATAAGTCATCATTTTCTAAAGGTTACTTTCCGATCTTCTTCCAGTGCTTTCTCTATCCTGGTGTGATGAGTCCAAAGTTTTATTTCTGCCAGCTTCACCATGGTGGGGGTGGCGAGGAGTATGTCCCAAGGTCCAGTCCACTTTTATTCCAGTTGGCTTTCTTGAGATGCTGTCATCCATGTCTTGAGTAGCACCTTATCTGCAGGCTCAAAGGAATGCAGCAAACCTGGGGAGGGGAGAGGTCTCTGATACAGCCAAGGTCATTCATCACAGCTAAGGTCTGTCTTAAATGTACATTTTCCTTACCTTCACTTCTTGATCTACATATGTACCATATCTCCCACCCCAATTATAGCTTGAAATGGTCACTTGTACACAATTTCATCAGGACTCAACTGAATCCCAGTTTGAAGAGCCACCCTTATAAAAGGTTTTCTGTTTAAATAGACCACATTTGTTTCTGTTTTATTAAGTTAGAAAGAAGAATTCTAAATATTGGTATCAAGAAAATATTTATGAAGGTAGATGTTTACATGAGGGAAATCTATGGAAAAATATCCATGTTAGCCAAATGTGCATAGTTACACAAGATATACATTCTGAAGTTGAATGAAACTTGTAAATCAGGAAATCGTAAGCAGAGTGTTTTCTTTATGGTTCTCTATCACAAGTAATTGCAATAACTTTTTACATGACTATAATTTCCTGTGTGCCTCGGTGTGCTCTAACATTCTTGAAGATGCCTGTTAGGAAAAAAATCTTTAAGAAAACACTAAAAAACCCATAATCCTCCACTATTATTTTTGAGATTTATCAATAACCAGACATTAAACTCAAGGATAGCTCTAGGAGTAGAAATTTATCTAGCTAGATGGGTGTTTGAAGTAGAGGGAACAGTGGGTACATAAACAGGACATATTGGGCCATACATTTGGGAAAAGGATTCAGGATTTCCATTTTTGTTTTGTATAGCATATGGATCATGCGGGAGGGGGAGAAGTAGAACTACAACTAGGGTTGAATAATACAGGACTTTGAATGCCATGGTAAGGCTATTAGTCTTTATTCTGTAGGTCATCAGGAGCAATTGAGTATGAACAGGAGTGTGAGAGTCATTTGTAGTTTTTAGTGTACCTTTGCCAAGCAATGCTCTAGGCATCACAGTACATCCCTAAACCAAACATGAATGTCCCTGTTCTCATGGAGCTCATGGACAAATAATGATAATAATAATAAATAGACTATGTTGAAATGTGATAAGTCCTAGTGAATTAAGGAAAAGTAGAGCACAGTAAGGCAGGTCAGGAGTGCACAGAGGAAGTGGATGTTTCCATTTGAATAGGATGGACAGAGTAGGCTTCACTGAGCAAAGACTCAAAAGGGGAAGTGATAATGGTGGAGTAAGCTGTATGGATAATGGAAAAGAGCATTCCAGGCAGAGGGAAGAGCTACCACCTATGGCTTATTGCCTTACTGAGGAAAAGTGAGGTGCTTAGTGTGACTGGAGCAGAGTCGATGAAAGTGCCAGTAGTAGGAGGCGAAGTCAGAAGGATATAGAGACTGTGCAGATCAATAGGACCCTGTTTGCCATTGTAAGGATTTTGACTTTCACTCACAGTGAAAAGAGATAGTCATTGGAAAGTTTTGAGTGGAGGAGTGACATGATCTGATTTTGCTTTTACCAGTATCACTTTGGCCTGTTTAAAACTAACTGTAGGAGGATGAGGGTGGAAGCAGGAAGACAGATTAGAAGGTTATTCCAGAACTCTAGGTAAGAGGTGATGGTGCCTTGAACTGAATCTCTGCTTTAAGAAGAGGACTTCAGCAGTGAGAAAGGAATGGAAGCAGAGGTAACTATTAGGAGGCTCTTGCCTGCTGATTAGAATGTAACCCGGGATGGTTTGTGTAAGGATTAAGAGGGAACTTCAGAAAGATTACCATTGGACTTGACAACTGCTTGACTGTAGGAAATGAAGAAAACGGAAGAGAGCAAGGTAACATGGACATCTTAAGTCTGGATAAATGGAGTGCAGATGTAACCATTAATAAATGTTACTCTCCTTTTTGAAAGTCTTTCCTGACACTCTGAGGCATTTTGTCCACTTTGTGCTCATGTAGTGTTTCCATTGAGATATAAATTGTATACCCACTTTTCCCTTCTGCCACACACCTAGAAATGGTCTGACTTTTAGAATTGTGGCAATATTAAGGAGTAATTAGGAAGATAACATTTAAGAATTATGAAAGAATGAATAATCTAAATTAGCATATAGTTTGTATATGGAGCATTAGCTGCTCGAAGAACATAAGGAATGTTGGTCAAATTGAGTTCAGCAGATGATGTGTAAGATGTACTGGGGAAGGGCTGTGGATGCTAGGGGAATTGGATTATGCTTTGACACCCTAGATAATGATGGCAAAAGGCAGTTACCCCAAAACGGGGTATCTGTGAATTTGAGATTACTATAAACTGTTTCAATTCAGTAATTCAGTCCTAATATCCTAGAGCTTAATTATGCTCACAGAAAAGGTCATGTGCTAAGTTTTAGTATGAAATAATAATTAGATCTGTGGTCCTTGGGCAAGTCACTTATTTTCAAACTGTAGTTTCATCATTTGTAAATTGAGAGGTTTTGACCAGATGATCTCAAATCCCATCTAAATTTAATATTTTTAACTCCATAATGTGTGGTTAATATTAGGACAGAAATATATTAATTTAAAAAAAGAGGACAAATTCAAGTCTATTTCCATAAGACAGGGTAAAATTGTAGCTAGCAATACTTTTTTTTCTTGTTTCTGTCCCCTATATTAAACTGTCAACATACAGTCAATTGAGATATGGATTTAAAGCTTTTCAAACATATGTGTACCTTAACTTAGAGAATTGGAGCAAATCAAATCATATTTTTCCCTAATTTACATCCTTACTTTGAAGATATACATCTGATTCCAATCTTGAGTTTATAACCCTACCATAAAGGAAGAGAAGAAAAGCAGGACTTGCTTGAAGAGCTGTATAATCTATCTAATAATAATACCAATGGACAGGTACATACCTGTTTTTGAGACTTTGACATTTTGTACTCTGATTTTGCATTACAGGAGATCATGAAGCTTGTCATTGTGTGTAAAACAGTTTTCAGTAACCCACTGGGAAAATTAAAGAGAAAATTAGAGATAGTTCTAGGGAGAATCAATCTCTCTTAAAATGGGTTTAGTTCTGACATAACTAATCCCGTCTCTTTTCCTTTTCTTATACAGTAAAGATTGATTGGGGTCTGTGTCAGCAGGCTGTGATGAAGACATTGTATATAGATATAGAAGTGTAGATCCCTGAAAGAATCAATGAGTTGAAACCTGAAAATGAACTGTACATATAATAGTGTATTTGTCCCAGCTGATACAGGGGAGAAAGATCTTTAACAGCATTTGGTTGGTGATATTTGAAGACAAAATAACTTCCTTAAAACTTATAATGGACTTCTCCCCACCAGTGAGATCATATTTTTCTTAGTAAAGAGGGATGTGACCATGTATGATAAACTAGATGCATATTGTTCAGCTTATGTTGTAGGAAATAAATGTATAGGATATAGCAGGAGGCTTAATTTCAGTTAATTCCTAACGTGCATTTTAAACCTGTGCTTCTGTAATCATGTTTCTTAGTTGGCAGTTAAACACATTTATAATATAATAAGAACTGCCCTTCAGGCTGAGTATATGTTATTGTAAGACCTTGAAGTATCTTCTGAATCATGAGAGATTACTAAATGACTAGAAATTACTTTGCTTATTTTAATACTGCTGTATTACCTGAGTATTGCTATATTCTGGTTCTTCAAATCATGGTGCCACTGTATGTTATGTGGTAGCTTTCATTAACTACTGTACTTTATTAACTAGAAAACATTTCCAATTATTCTCAGCATTATAAGTAGAAAACCAAATTTTAAAAACAGTGTTGGAGTTTTTGAGCAATGGGCATATATTAACAAAATCACTAAGTTCAATTTTATCTAGACTATTTGTAAAGGTGTCATTTAAATATCCATCAGATGTAACAGTTCTAGACTGAAATGTTTTATTATATTTCATTATTGTAAATGTGACATTTTTCCTATTATTCATATATATTTTTTGGTATTTAAAAAAATTACATGTTAATAAAAACATGATTATTCATTCCAAAACTTAGAAAAATTTGAAAGGGTTTATTTGAAACTTTGCTGATTCTTTCTCATGTTTGAGCTTTGTGGTCATAATGTCTGATCCAAATGTGACTTTGGTACCTTGGACATCATCTTTAAAAACAAATTGACACCCCTAACCCTTCATTTTTAATTCTTAAAAAGTTGGGTTTTTTCCTTTTGTGAAAAATATACTTTTTTATATATTTTAACTGATTCTTTTTGACTAGTTATATTTGGTAAAATAAAAACTGGGAATCATCCCATTATTTTCTTGTTTTCCTAGTGAATTTCTCTTATTGACAGTTTTTTTTTCTTTTGGTTTTAATAGAACATTCAAATAAAAACTTTGGCAGATGATGTGGTAAGGTGGTCTTAGTAGCATGTTATTACATTACTCATGCATGTTGCCTTTTTACTAAAGTGAGTGGACATTAAAGCATTGATATGCAAAAGATATAGAATGTTTGGATATTTACAGAGTACAGTAGAATGGAAGAATTTCAATAGAGACACCTTTGTTTGAATAGTAACATAAACAATGATATAAAATCTCAACAAAATTTCAATATTATCATCTTGATATACAAGGTCTGTCTGGAAAGTATCCATCCATCTAATATGAAAAATAGACACATTTATTGAAGAAGATATAAGATACAAGAAACATTGAACGTAGGACAATGATGCCTCAGTCCTCTTCAAAGTAGGCACCTTGAGACCTCACATAGTTCTCCCAACTGCTATAAGCTGCCCTGTCATATTTTTCTGGATCTTATTGATGGTGTGAAATCTCTTCCCTTTCAAAGGTCATTTTATTTTTGGGAAAAGTCAGAAGTCACAGGGCACCAAATCTGGGCTGTAGAGGGGCTGAGTCACCTGGGTGATTTAATGTTTCACCAGAAAACTCTGCAGGAGATGTGATGCAGGCACACTGTTGTGATGAAGCTGCCAATCACCAGTTGCTCATAGCTGTGGCTTTCTGAGACCTTCTGAATCATCCAGATAGTTTTTGCAGAGGAATATTCAAGCTTCATGCAAAATTTGATATAGTTTTGTTGCTCTATACCCTCAGTCATTTTTAATGTGATGGCCACACAGTACACAGGCTTACTCCATGACATCTACTGCCCCCACTCACTAGTACAGTGAAGTTATCATTGTTCACACATGCACATTCCGGTCCACTCTCCTTCGCTGCCAGGTTACATCGATGTCATGTAAACCATTCTCATCATATTAATCATGGTTGGACTTTTCCCAGACAGACCTCGTATACTTTAACCAAATTTGTTTTATCTCTCTGTAAATATCACTCTGGAAAACCTTTTACTTTCTAGCCAATTAAATTGACTGTGCATATATTAACTACTAATGTGAATATTGGAAAAAATTAATGTACAATAGAAAGGAAATTAAGTTAATTATGTCAGATTTTAAAATCCTTAAATGTTTTTGGAGCCAAATCTATCATAGTGAAACTTTAAAAGTTATGGGCTTTAAAATTTAAATGTGCCCTTTTATAGCTAAACTTTAAAAAATGGTGTTTTAAGCAATGCCAGTTTTTTACTTGGTGAAGTTACCTATCCACAAACAATGTTAAATATTGTTAGTGATTTAAGGAGGTGAAAATATGTGGCTTAGTTTTCTTATCAAGATCCAGCTGAAAACAAAAGCCAGTTTTCTATATAGAAATAAAGGGCATAGTGGACGATCAAATATGTATGTAAATAATGCTACTCAGTAGAAAAACTAGCACTGAAAAGTTAGATATTAAGTGATATGACAGGACAGGAACAGTTGATTTAGTGGTTTATTGCATATTTAAATGCTTTTATGTCCATGTCTTTCAGTTAAGTTTGACTGTTGGATATGTATTCAGTTTATTTGGGATTGCTTAATATTTTTTTACTGGAGTTGTTTGAAGATCTACTACATATCTAAACCAATTTAATTTTCCTCAAAGAATTAAAAGAAAATTTGAAAACATAGTTGAAGATGATTTAAAAAAATGAATCCTAATGTGAACACTGGGATAGGAACCAGGGACTCATGAATCCAGTGAGTCACTTTTGCTGTGAAATGAGAGAGTTGGTCTAGATGATTTTTCAAGTTTCTTTTCAGCTCTAAAACATTATTATTTATATAATCTCTTTGTAAGTAAGTATGTACTAAAATCATTTTTGTAATCCTAAATAAACTGCTTAAAACTGCTCATGTTTCTTTCAAAATATACCTTTTAATAAAAAATGTTTGAATCAAAATGAAAAGTATGTTTTTTTTTAATGGGGTCAACAGAAATTTACATACGTTGTCATAATAACTTCTTGATGCTTTTTGTATTGTTGAAGTAATTTATAAGGCTGAGTTATATGTCAGTGAAGATGTGCTGTCCTTGCACGTAATGCATGTCTGCTTGTTTAACATGAGCTGACAGTGTGCATGTGTTTCCTAACAGAAACCAGAGTAAAAGTGAATTGTATTCAGTTTTATAGTAATTGCTAATTTTTGGTGTCTAACGTTTTGTGGTTTAAAATGCAGCTGGAGTTGTTAACCCATTTCCTGTGAAATAACATGCTAATTATTAGAGATTGTACATGGGATCAATGGTTCAGAGTCAGTATCCATGAAGTAGCAAGTTCTTCATAATAGTGTTTGTAAGATTAAGATATTTCTGTTTATGTTGTGTATCCAGCAGATGGAAAAGGTGATGTTTTGTTAGTCCCACTTTTTAGGGAAGAAGGGAGGAGAAGTAATAATAGTAGTAAGGACAATAATAACTAGGAGCTAAGTACACTAAACATATCGATTTATTTAAATCTCACAATAATCCTATGGTGTAGGTACTATCATTATTTATTTATATAACATACACTAAGTCATTATTGCTATTTTACAGATGAGGAAGCAGGGAGACCAACTGGTTTTCACAGGCTAACTGAGCTAGCGAAAGGCAGATTCATGCTCATCCATTGCGTTTACTGCTGCGCTGACAAAGTATTCACAAATACTTCTCACAACTTTTGACACTTTGAAGAAAAGAAGCATTACTATAATTTCCCCTTAAAATTGGTTATCGGAAGCTCTTTTCATTTTCTTTCTCTCTTTCTCATGGTTTGAAAGTTGCCAACAAAGACGCATGCTTCTGGAAACTACCACATGACTTCGATGCAGGACTTTTGTTTACCTACTTCCTGTGCAAAAACTAATGAGAAAGGACTAAGTTTTAATTTTTGAGAAATATTTTCCACCCCCCAGACTGCTGAGGCTGAAGAGCTACTTAAGGGTTTCAAAATAGTACGATCTCTTAACTACAGCTTGCTGCTTAAAATAATATCATACTAAGTATCATTTTGATTTTTCAGTTCTTCATGTTTGCGATTCTTGATCTCTTTTTTTGGCTTATCTGCTTATTTTTTTTTTCTCTTTACAGCGTGACCGAATTACAAGTTTCAGGAAATCTACTGTCAAAAAAGAGAAACATCTTATTCAACATCCTATTGATTCTCAAGTTGCAATGAGTGAATTTCCAGCACCTCAGCCATTATACGATGAACGATCTTTTAATTTGACAGAGAAGGAAGTACTGGATCTCTTTGAAAAAATGATGGTAAGGTCGACCCCTAATTTTGTTGTAATTTTAGAATGTGTGGCCAAGAATAACACTGGGTTTTAAATAGGTATGTTTGTATGCACTGTGTTTATAATCACATAAAGGGGAGACTATAAACTTGTTGATACAGCAGTACTATTTTCAAAAGTCTGTGTTTTTAGCTAAACATTCATACTTACTTCTTGCAGTATGAGCTCCTAAAAACAGGGGCTGTCTTATTTACTTTTATTTTCTAATAGTTTGTAGGCTCTGGCACATCAAATCAATCTTTCAGTTAACTCATTTGTGTTCCTATTTCTAGAAAGCATAATAGGACTGAGTTCTCTTTGTTGCACAAGGTATCTTGCTGGGTGTATGAAATAGAGTTGGGAGGAAAGAAGGTATAAAAACAATAATGGCAGCAAAGGAATTAATTCCTTCAAGTTTGTCCTATAGCAACATTCATACAACCAATATTTCCTAGCATGTTGCTTATATTTTATAGCTTGTGGTCTAGATTATTTCTCATAATAGATCGTAGATATAGTATTTTGAGTATTCAGTAGTTTATGATAGGAGAGGGGAGAGATGAGGATTCGGGCCGTGTTACATTGGTTTACTTGACCAGAAAAGAAGTGGAGATCCTTACTCATGACTCATTCATTTATAATTCGATCCCACTTAGATTGTAACATCTTTTGGTAGATGTCTATTTATCTGGTGTTAGAGTTCACACGAATTTCCACGGTCCCTTCACTCGCACCATAATTAAAAGTTAAGAATCACTGAAAATCCAGATCCTTCTATCCTGCTCATTTTGGTGGTAAGAAGCTTGTCACCACCCTTCCCCCACCCCCACTGTTTCCCTCCTGTGCCTAGAAGAAGAGGTAACAGGCCTTCAATAAATATCAGTTGACAGTTGTTGAATGAATACACAATAATTCCCTTCATCTTTGAACTTTTCCTAGACTGTTCCTCCTGTCTATCCACAGCTGGTGTCTGGCTTGTCCCCTGACACAAGTCCTGACATTCCTACCCTCTTCAGCTCTTCCTCTTCATCCTGTGGTCCACCCTTGTACACTCCTTTTGCTGCTGCTCCTTCCATGCCAGTTTGAACCATCTTTCAGCAGCCCTTTCTCTTGTGAAGTCTATTATCTGCTGACCTTCCTTGATAAAAGCCCCTGGTAATCCTTTTGACTTTTCCCTTTCTATTCATTCTGATGATTTCAACTATGATATTGATAATCCATGCTTTTTTGCTCTTAGTTTCTTGGTTGCCTAAACTCTGACCTATGCATCTATGTATTTAGCTAATTATTGGCATGAATACACCTTCAACTGTGTCATTCTTGGGAATGATTTAACCCATATAAGATTTTTGACTTTGAAATTCTCCTCAGAAGTTAAATGACCTGTGCTACCTCTCCCAGGCTCCTAATTTTACAAAGCATGTATTGTGTAGTGGTTATGAACATGGACTTGGGGTCATTCTGACTTGGATTTGACTTCTGGCTCTGCCAATAATCGTATTACCTCTGAAAGGTTATATAAACTTCTCTACAGTTTATTTTCCTTAACTGTAACAAAGGTATAAAGGGATGGTTATCTTTAGGATTAAAGGAGGTGATATTTCTAGAATAGTGCCTGGCATAGAAACTTTCTGTATAAATAACTATATAAATGTGTGTTACATTCTATTTCTTTATCAAATAGTTTTGTTCTTTCATCAGTTACCAATATTTCTAGATCACCTAGTTTGCCCCTCCGTTTACCACTTGGTTGCCTTATCTTAATCACCTAAAACAATGATGATAACAATAGAAACAAGGACATTCCTTGATACTATTAACACTTTTAACCTTTTCTTTTTTCTCTCAAACCTCACTCAAATTATACTTACTGCTTTAATCTGCCCGTTGGTTGCCAATTTTTACTGTATTGAAATAGTTCTTTGAGCTTATTAGGGGCACTACACTACTCCAGCTTGCTTAAGCTCGACACTTCTAGGCCATCTTCCACTCCATTGGTGTTCTCAGTCACTTCTATTGCTTGCCAAATCCCATTGGCTCTGCTTTTGCAATGACTCTTACATCTGTTTCCTCAATTGTCTTCCAGATGCTTTTGTCCTAGTTTCAACAGAATGGGTCTCTAGTTGTTTCTGGTAGGCTACTAAAATAGTCTCCTAACGGGTCTTCCTCCTGTCCTTCAGGTTTTGTCTGTTCTACTCAACAAATTCCATAATGATAATTTTAAAACATTGCTTTTCCAAAGCTCCAAGTAGGCCCTGATGTTTTCAGACAATTATTTTATATGTCCCAACTCTAGTCCTTCAACTATAGTCCTAGATGACTATTTTACAACTTTAGTTTGATGTTCAATCCTCACAACTCTTACCTGTCTTTTTACTTTGATGATGACCTTGCTGCTTAATTTACTGAGTAAACTGAAACAATCAGAAGACAACCTCTACTACCATATGTATCTACCTAACTTTTAGTATCTATACTCACATAGTTTGTGTTGCTACCTGTCACCATAGGAGAACTTTTTAGGTTTCAAATCCTTCCATTTGTGTACAGTTTCTATTCCTTTTCAACTGTTCAGGGACATTGCTCCAATATTTTTTCTCCTCTCACCGCTCACATTCCCAGCAGCATACAAACCTGTCTCATTTTACAAAACCTTTTTTGACCTTATCTCCCTTGCCAGCTACTGCTCGATTTTTACTCTCTGAAGCAAAACACCTCCCCTAATTTTGTTTATATTGATTGCTTCTGATTTCTCTCTTCTCACTTTCTCTCCTAAACTCCCTCCAGCCCAGATTCCATCTCATTATGCCATCAAATTTGTTATCTGTGTCACCAAAGATCTTCATGCTGCTGAATCCCATGAAATCAGTTCTAGGTTCTCCTGTTAATTGACTTACTGGCAGCATTTGATGCAGTTGATCATTCTCTCCAATTTGAAATGCTTCCCGCCTCCACCCCGCAACATTGATTTGGTTGTTTCCTCCTATTCTTTGGGATGCTTGACAAGAAGGAAGTCACCTTAACAGTGCTGATACAATTTATTATTTGGGCTTTTGGGTAATGATATATTTTGGTGAAAATTTAAATAATGTGAAAGGCAATGTTCAAATACAATCTTATCTTACTCTGATAATTGAAACTCTTGTTATGCCTGAGGATCACAGCTATTAACAGCAGTTCTCATTGTACAGGCTCATAGATGAAGATAATAGGGGATATTGGGCTAAAACTTTAATTACTGTTAGATGTACTTTTAAAGTATTAACTTTTATTTGATTATTATAACTCCTATTTAATTAATAATGGCTCACTTTAAAAAATCACTTGGCTCTCTATAGCTAAATAAAATCCTGGAATGGGTCCAGTTAATTAAAAGATCTCAGTAGTTAGGTTTTACTTTACTAGCGTATTAGTAGATTATTAATGTTTCATTGACTCAGCCATCTATTCCATGCGTTAGTATGTCATTTTTCATATTGTGAACTTTCAATGACACAATAATAGATGTTTTGAGTAATGGTATCAGTGACTACTGATGACAGCTTCAAATTTGAAACTTTTAGGTGATTGCTTATTTTTTTAGAGCACAAGCTATTTATTAGCAGTATGTCTTCAATAGTTTGTAAAACTTAATTTTGTACTTGGGGTATGATTGCTGACTATTAATTGAAAATTAGGAAGTGGTTCTCTGATAAATACTTTCAATAATAAAAACAGACACTTGCTTTTACATGAATTTTTTATAATGACCTTCATGGGGTAAATTATAATTGCTCTTTAAGATTCCTGTTCCCCTGCTTGCCCAGAGTCATGTTTTCAAATCTTACACGAGTGGGTAAAGGTAGTAGGACCAAAATAACACTAATTGCTTTAACATTTTGGGGGGATAACTTAAAAGGATTACTGCACTATATAATAGTATTACATGTCATCTTTAACCCCCTATTCAAAGTTGAATAAGATCCATATCAGTAGCCTTTCTCATGGTAATCAAAGGCATTTTGAATGAACTGTAAGTAGGGTTGGTGAAATATCTCCTCCCTGACTCTTTACATATAAGAACAATATTAAAAATGCTATAATTGAATAACTTTTCAACATTTTAAGTTTACTGAGACTAACTAAACTGGTTTTTGTACATTGAGTATAGTGCTGAAGGACTATTACATGTTTAATAATCGTAACTTATTTTTATCCAAATTGAATTAATGCAGTTAGAACAAGGAGAAAAATGTGTCTTAACACTTGTATTTATTTTTGATTAATATTGCTGTTTTGTGTGCATTTGCCCTTTTTGGGGGATGGATAGTTGGGGATTTATAGTTAAAGTTTAAAAAAACATATAGAGACTTCAAGTTGTAATTAAATTTCTGTTAGCTAGCACAAGGATCTACTAGTGGAGGTCCAGCTTACACTGGTAACATCAGATTTGTATAAATATGGCAATAAGGACTGTGTTCTAATACAGGTAATTAAATAGTTGGGTTACGTGCAAAAGATGAGCCTAGTGATGATTTATGATTAGTTTCTAGGCATACTTAATTTCAGCTTCATTTTACTATTGACAATGTTTGATATATTACTCTATGTGCAAATTTGATGCTTTATACTTTGTTTCTATTCAGCAATTTATATTAATGTATTTTGCATTTTTGGCATAAATTAATAAGAATGTAGTTATATACAACAAATGCTAAGCTCTCTATCCAGTCTTCCATCTGATAGAACTCTGAGAAATAATTCTAAAGCTTTTAATTTGTTCTTTCACTTTTGCCTTTCATTTGTTAAGAGACTAACTTTCAACCTCATGTGTTGTACTTTAGCCTAAGTGTACTTATTCACCCTTGATTGCTATATGGATTTCTTTCTCACCTAACACCAATATTTTAGGAGTTGGTTAGCTTGGATGATAACCTTTTAGTGCTCTCAATGTAAGTAATTTTAATTAATGATTAGGTTATGATAAAACAAATTATTGATAAAGTAGGTTTAAAAATCTATAATAAGCCATGGAAATCTTTTCAGAAATGACTAGACTCTTAGAAATTGTCTAGGTAGTATAATTTCCATTGGTTACAGTTTCATTTCCAATATCCTTACTCCACATCATTAGACTGAGAAAACACCAGCATCATTTCTAGTCTACACAGACTCCTAAGAAAAGCTTAGGAAGGAGGAGCAAAACTTACCCAGTAAACAGGTCTAAAAGGTTATTAAATGTGGGTCACTTTTTAATTTCCTTACCAAATATAATTTTTACCAAAGGTTTCACAACTGAGAGAGTAGTGGGCTAGGAGTCCCATGAAGATAGATTAAAGGAACTAGGTTTGCAAATTTATTCTGATTGTGAAAGGCAAACTTCACAATTCACTGCCTCTCTTCTTGGTTCATATATAGGAATGTTTTCTAAAATATTTTTACTGTTTGAAAGGTTCTGCTAGTATTGATTGCCATGCATGCATTTTCAAAACCATTTATTGCTGTGTTCAGTGTGCCAGGTCCTGTGCTACATGCTGGGGGTACAAGGATGAATGCAACACCTCCCTTTTCCCCATAGAGCTCAGAGTTTAGTCAGGAAGACAAGCAAATAAACGAATGATTTCCATGGTACTGAAACAGATGGGAGTAGGCTGCTGTGTATACTTAACCCAGTGCCAGGGGCACAGGGAGGAAACAGACAAGACCTGAATATACTATGAAACCAGTGCCACTTGTAAATTGTAAGTCTTTATTTCTTAAAGCATTAAATCATTCTGAAGTTTGGATGCTGTAGTTCATTGGAGTCCAGTGCCTTCTAATTGCCCGACAGTGTTCTAAGCTCTGAGGAGAGCGAGAGCAGAGAACGCAACATAAAGAAAATCCCTCCGTAGAGGAGTTTATGTTCTAATAGGGGCGACATAGCAGAACACAAGGTGTACTTGTAAGAGAGAAAAAACAAAGACAAATTTTGTGTCACGGAGAAGTTTGACAACTCTCTACTGAAAGCTAAATACTTTATTGGGTACAGGGAACAGAAAGATGACAAAGACACTATCCCTGTACCTAGTATTTCAATTTGTATAGCCTGCAGGGTTAGAACCATTTTTATATTTTTAAATGGTTGGGAAAAATCAAAAGAAGACTGTTTCAGGGCAGATGGAAATTATTTGAAATTCAGTGTTCATAAATAAAGTTTTGTTGAACTCAGTCACAGCTATTTATTTACATGTTGCTGATGGCCCCTTTTGTGCTGCAACTGCAGAGTTGAGTAGTTGTGACAGAGATCCTCTGACCTTCAAAGCCTAAACATTTACTGCCTGATTATTTACAGAAAAAGTTTGTCAACTTCTGTACTCATGTAGTAGTCTCTAAACTTTTTGATTTCCTATCCTGTAAAGGGCAAAATATGTAAACACACAGGGATGAGTAAAAATAGGTTAATAATAATAAATAATGCAATGATAAATTAATAATACAAGTTTAAACTGTGTTTCACATACAACTCTAAACCTATTTTTGCCTATCCCTGTGAATATAGGTATGCCCTAGCAAGTAAGGCCTATCTATTTTATTTAAAATTATATTCATATATTTATACTGTGTACATTATAAAATACATAGTAAAGAATGAGAAAAGTATGAAATGAACATGATTTTTAAATGATTTAAAATGAGCTTATTTTATTTATTAATTTATTTAAAGCACAAAAGCTTTTCCTGTCACGGTTAATAACTTTTTAGAGAGAACAATGACAATGTCATTTTTTATGTCTCATTAAAAAAAAGACAGTAATTAGAAGGTTTAGTTTCCAGATCATTTTATTTTGATATTAGGCTTGATGTCTGTTAGAGTTGAAACATAAATCTCACAAAGATATGTAGGTCCAAGTGGAACAAGAACATCATTAGCAGCACTTATTAAATCATGGTATTTACTCAGTCCAACCTATGAATCAAGCAAAGGTTTCCTGCTGAACTGTGTCTTGTAAATTTCCATCTTCCTTGATGATAGTCAGTTGTTCTTGCAATTAATCTGGAGTTCAAAGTGGTTTTTAACAAGTGGGCTTCAGCCCTGGCCACGTAGCTCACTTGGTTAGAATGTCATCCTGGTACACCAAGGTTACCCATTTGATCCCAGGTCAGGGCACGTATAAGAATCAACCAATGAAAACATAAATAAGTGCAACAGCAAATCTATGTCACTCTCTTCTCCCTCTGCCTCCTTCCTTCCTTCCTTGACTTCCTTTCTTTCTCTCTCTAAAAACAATGGTCTTCAACTGATGTCATCAGGGCTCTTTGCATTTTTCCTTCATTGTTTTTAATGAGGAGACCCTCATCCCCATTTTTGTGTACTCACGTCAGCTCCACACATTGTTTCTTATGCCTGGAAGAGGGAGGAGGAAGTGAGTCATTTAGGGAGGGGTCCAGGAGACCGACTTGGAAGTTGGGTCTGCTGATGTGTGTCTTTTTGAATGATATTAATTTAAATAGTTACTTTTTTACTAATTGATAAACTATGAAGGGATTGCTTGTCTTTTTGTGAATGAAAAATGCCTAAGTCATGCTAAATTTCATCAGTTTTTAAATATTTTGTCTTGAGATTACCAGAGCTATCTCTTGTAAGGTACAACATATTTTCATGTTCACTTCCTATCTCATTTCAAAATATTGGAAATGTTCTACTGTATTTGAAATATCTTTTATTGAAAGAGGTGCTATGTTCTTGACTCTATGTAGCACTTTGTATACTTTGGTTTCAACTTCTTTCTTGTAGTAGCTGAAATTTTACATGTGGGATAGCCTTACTCAGGAATCCTTCCCACTTAGTTTTTTTCATAAAGCACCTTTTTATTGAATAAATTCTTTATTTTCTTATTATGTTTTCTCTGATTGTTCCATTAGTGACTCCAAGAAAAGTAGTTTCTATATTGTTATTCAAACAATTTAGCAAATAATATAAGCTGAGTTAAGAAAAACAGCTGTACTTTGATTTGGCTATATGCTAAACCTTCTACACTGAGTAATTTTTCTAATACTCATTTTAGCATGATTTCTGAGTGTCTTCTAATAGTATTTGTTGACAAAAGAATTTGTTCTAGTTTACTGTCATGTTGTTTCGCGTGTATATTTCAGCTACTTCTACCAAGTGTTTACCCAGTGTCACAGACCTTTTGTTTGTTGCTTTTAAATGGGTTTAAATGGTCTAAGTTGAGATGGCTTAAAGTGGGAGTCATCATTGATAATATCCATCTATATTTCAAAGTTACCTTAACAATTTTTACCTTGTAGGGTCAGCTTCTTATGAATCATAGATTTTCATTATTTTTACCACACTGTATGACTGATGAAAGGCTCCAACTTATGAGTAGGAGATATAGCAGTCTAGTATTTTCTTGTTCGCTTGTGTTTGCCTTATTGGTGTTATCCTTTTATCCTTAATCTGTTGTCTTTCTAGGAAACTTTCAAAATCACTTTTCCATTTTGGTGTTTTTTTTCATTTGAGGGTCCATTTAGTTGAAAGTAGATAAAACAACTAACAAATTCACTTAACCATGCAAACTACAGCCTGTTGCAGTACACTGACAGTGAACAAATATGCATTATGAGTATTTCATTATTCCCCTAAGATACCCCGGTACCATTTGGATCTATGGATCCAGTGAGGGCTCCAGTGTTGTACTCATGTTAAATATTAAAGCTTATATTCTTATATTTTTTAATACAAATAAATATTTCACAAACTGCAGGGGACTATATAATCTGTCGACTCTGGAAACCATTGGTTGAATGTTGAGCTCAGGATTAAGGATTGGGAAAGTGAAAATAATATTTTTGTTTCCCAATATCTTAATATATGTTCTGAACTTACTCTCATGGAGTAAAGAGGCATATGTAGGTGTTTAAAGTTGGACCCCTCAGGACCTGAAAGCAGAATTAGAAGAAGAATTTCTGTGCCTTACTCAGTTATGGTCATTTAATATCATGCTTGTTTCCCTGTGTCTGCTTTTATGATATTTGTAGAATTAATGTATCTGGACAGTTTTTTTTTTTCTTTTATCTTTGTTTTCCATCTGAGCTTCTATATGTCTTGGGGCTATAGACTATATAGGTAGTTATTTAATGCCGGGTGGAATTGGCCAGTTATTTAATTATGTAGTAAATCCCTAAAACTCTTACTGGAATTTGAGAGAAAAACCTTCTATCTTTTCTGGTCTACCTAAGCTAGAGGAATTATAGAACCTATCTTTAGAAAAGAATAAGTTAAACAAATGCTGTAAAATTCCATTAATTTATAATCTTAGAATAATTAAACATAACTATAATCACAGTTTGTGCTAGATAGTTTTAGGAACTAGGGTATTTATTGGTTCATTCTCTTCAGGTCCCCCAAACATAAAAGTTAAAAAATACTTGAGTAATTCCTGTTGAGAAGCAGAAGGATCTGAGTGAACATTTGATAGTGAAGTCAGGTTCACATTTTAAAATAGCATGTGGAAAATCAGCCTTAAAGTGGGATCAAGACATGTTGCAGAAACAGAAACACTTAATAGAAAATATAGAAATTTATAGCAAATTCATATAAACAAGGAACAAGTATTCTTTCTTATAGGAAAGGAAGAGATATAAAAACTTAAAATGTTTACATATACCTCATAAAGCAAAAGAGAAAAACTGTGAAAGAATTAGAAGGTGAAGAGAAAGTTTTAAAAATTGTACTGTCACCTTTTAAATTATTTATGGGGCAAGAGATGGAGAATGAGAGTGAGAATGAATGAATGAGAATACAAATGAATGAATGGCTGAGTAGTTCAGTTTTTAACCTCCTTGGAGTCTAATATGGTTCCTCAGTGATAACTTTGAGAATACAATGTTTATTTGCTGAAGAAGTGAAGAAATCTGTCGTTAATGGGAAAAGTACATCATGGCATATGTAGAAGGAGTAAAATGTTTTAATGTTTACAAATAATGGCTTTAAAAATATAAGTGGTCAATTATTTAGACTTCAAACAACATTTTTAAAACTATAAAATACTAATTTCTTCTCATGTGTTGTAGAAGCGTTAGCTGAATATTAAACATACTGAAAGCCTGCTTTTATGTTTTGAGTACTATAAGAACTCAGTGTGTTTAGAAGTAGTTTCATATTCAATTACATTGTTTAGAATTAATATTTAATTATGAGTATTGCTCTATTGAGTTTTATGATTGTATTATAAAGCTAAAGTTAATGATGTGGAAGTATTAGTGATATGCTTCTTATTTCTATAAAAATAAAATGAGTCATTATGGTCTTTTCTGTTCATATGAATGGTACCTATTTGCAATCAACGTATGCAGTAAGTTTGTAGGTATAGAAAATCTTGGTGGATATAAAGCAAATTAAAGTATTTAGAGAAAAGATCCTAAATATTACATTGATTCAACAAATATTTATTAAGTGCTTATTGCACCCCAGGAGCTATGCTCTTTGCTGGGAGTATATAGATATAAATAACCCAGTTTCTGGCCTCAGTTAGATTATAGTTTAGGGGATTCAGCTTTTTTCAGATAGTTTCAATTTAAGTGCTGCAATATTGGAATTCATATGGGAGAACAGAATGAAGATAGTAATTTCTAAATGAGGTATTTGAAGGAAATATGAAGAATTAGTGTATGTATGAGTTATTCACATACGGATCTGGGTGGGGTCAGTGAGATGAGATGAGACGGGGTTAATAGAAGGAGAGGGTGGTGAAGATAACAGTGTTGTAGGCAGAGAGAACATCATGTGCAAAGTATTGGGAGTACATAACAGCATAGTGTATGTAGGAAAACTACAAACAGCCTTGCATTATTGAAAGACAAGGGGTAAGATTAAAAGTGGTAAAAATGAGACTTGAGGGGGTGATACTAACACTAACAGCGAACATTTTTGAAGGCTAGTTAATCTAGAGGGTGGGGAAGAGTAGGTTTACAGTTCATATGGAAAATAATAGTCATTAAATAATAATACAGGAATACTTTTGTCCTATCCTGTACACCAGGCTTGAAGTGCATGATAACGCTTAATCTTGACAACATTCTTCTAAGGTCTCTAATCTCATATTCCCCTCATTGCCCTGCCTGTCTCCATGCAAACAGATTCTACTCTGATGGCATGATCTTAGCAGTGTATACCATTAAACATTGAATGGAGATAAATTGTAATGTAGAAATGTCATTGAAAGGAGAGCAAATTCTCTACCCAGAGACTACCAGAGGGGGCAGTAACACACTCATAGGCCTGGTGGTGAAGTTCACAAATCCAAAAGTGTTCCAGAGTTGATTCTTCTTGGGTTATGCAGATTTATGCTAACCACATTTGCAGGAGACTGTAACTTAACTAGAATGTTTTGAGGCAGTATAGACATGGCCTAGCATATATGTGAGCAGTACATAGGGGTTTTAATGGCAACAGACACAATGTGAGTTAGCAGAGTGATGTGTTTGCCAATACAGTAATAAAATCTGAATTAATAGTGGTATAGTATTTCTAGATGAAGGAGGTGCAAGTCCTTTCCTTCCTTGTGTTTATCAAACCACAGAGTATTTGAGAGAGAGAGAGAGATTAGGAGAGAGAGATAAATGCTGTGTCACATGAAGATAAGTTGAAGCTGGTAGGTACACTTTATTGTGAAGGTGAGAGTGCTGCCTTCAAGTAACATTTGTATGATTGTTGAGTTTATTCCCTGTGCTCGATCTGACTGTCATTTCTCTTAGTTTAGACTGTTATCATTAGTCATGTGAATTACTCTAATTGTCCAAATTATAGAACATAACAGAATCCACTTGGGCTAGTTTAAATAGAAAAAAAAATATGCTATTAAGATATGTATAAGGAACCTAATCAACAAAACAAACAGGCAAAATATAGCCAAATACTGAAATTGAGAACAGGCTGACAGTGACCAGAGGGGAGAGGGGAGGGAGTTTCAGGGGCAAAGGGGAAGGGTTTACAGGAACAATTATAAAGGTCACATGGACAATAACAGGGTGGGGGTGGAAATAGGAGAGGGAGGTGGGGAGGGCTGGGGTGGTGGGGAGGGCTGGGGGGAAAAGGCAGAAAACTGTACTTAAACAACAATAAAAAATTTTAAAAAATATATATGTATAGATATTTAGTAGTTCTCTTGAATCAGCTAGTTTGCAGAAACAGGCTCCAGATCATTATAGGAATAAATTCTAGAACCACACAACTCAAAGACAGTCCAACTAAAGAGCTGTTGCCACCCCAAAACCACTTGGTCAAACTGTCATGATAAAAAAGGTACAGCTGCTGCCATCAATTCAATAACCATATCACCTCTGTGGCCAACCACACCAGCAAAATGGATGACTTACTAGTGGACTGCTTTTTATGTAGTTCCCTTCTGAATCTACACCTCCTATAAATGCTTTTCATTGGTGGAAACTAAGCCATATGCCTGTATCCTAGTTTTAAGGGAGACTGGCAAATGTAGTTTTTATGGATTCTTCCTTGGTTAGGCCCGATTGGCACTGTGAGGGTGTGATAAATGTAGCGGGCATGTTCAGGTGCCGCTGGGCAGGCACATATGACAGTAGACCACTCTGGTCTCCTAGCTGGTCTCCTCACCGTCACTAAGACTTTTTTTCTCAGCCTTCAACACTGAAGTCCTGGTGAAGACTTTTCTGACCTCTGTGTTTCCCAAGCATCATTTTCATGCCTCTATTATAATTATTGCTTTATATTTGCATTTTCCATACTAGACCATGAATTATTTATTTTTATTTAAGAAAGAGCATTGACTAGTTAACAGGCATTGTCCCAAGTGCTTCATAAATAACAGTTTATTTAATTTGTGGTACTAGCAGACTTTTAAGATTGTACTCCCCTTGCCAGCCTAGCATAGCCCCTGGTGCATGGTATGTGTCCAGTAAATAAGTGATTCAAAATTTAGAAAGTAGAGGAAAAAAATAACGTCACAGTCCTGCCACATTAGTGCACTATTACTATTTGGTTGTACATATTTCACATCCAGTCATCCAAAGAAAACCTTAGCAAAAATTAAACTACCTTAACATGGGATGGGTGGCCTGCTGTGGTAGTGAATTCCCTGTTAGTTGAAATTGACACAGAACATAGATAGTACTATTCAACTTCATTTCTCTGATTCTACTTTGATTCAACAATGCTAAATGTAGCCTATAAGAGAGAAAAAGAGGAAAAAAATGTCTTCTGCTTTCAAGTAAGTCATTAACAAGTGTGACATACAAATGAGAAATAAGATGAGAAGACAGCAAAGTAGGGGTAGAGGCAGTGATAAAGGTGATCAGAGGAGTGGTCATATACATACATGCTAAATTTATAAGTATTGACTGAATGAACCATTATAGGACTCACTGCAGTAGATACAAATTTAGGTCATGAGATTCTGACTCAGTGAAGTTACTATTCAGTTGATACAGGTAGTTTGATTACTTTTCATGAATATTTTGTTTTTTCCTCCCACATTCTCACATATGAGTCTTTAAAATAATTTTAATATTATTCTGTGCTCATTAATTTATTTGATTAAAAAAGGAAAACAGTAGTGGCCAGAATTACTAAGAGAACAAAGGGAAAAATCAATTTAAAAATTGAGATACAATTTACATATCTTAATTCTACCCTCTAAAAGTGTTCAGTGTGTTTTTTTAGTATATTCAAAGAGTTAGGCAACCGTTACAACAGTAACTTTTAGAACATTTTTATCATCTCAAAAACAAACACCATACCCATCATTAGTCATACCCCAATCTGCCCATCCCTTCTTCCCGGTTCCTGGCAACTACTACTCCACTTTCTGACTCTATAGAACTGCCTATTCTGGACATGTAACATAAATGGAATCATACTCTATCTGTCTTTTGTGACTGGCTTCTTTCATAATGTCATTTTTTGATTCATTCATTTATCAGTATTCCATTCCTGTTTATGGCTAAATAACATACCATCATATGGACATACTACATTTGTTTATCTGTTTATCTCTTGATGTACATTTGGACTGTTTCTACTCTTTGGTGATGCTGCTATGAACATTCATGTACAAGCTTTCTGTGTGGAGATATGTGTTTGGTTCTCAGGTATAATAAACTGGGCCATATGGCAACTCTATGTGTAACTTTTTGAAGAACTGCTAGACTGTTTTCCAAAGTAGCTGCATCATATCTCATTCTCAGTTTCTCCACATGCAAACTAACATTTATTATCATCTTTTTTATCGCAGCCATCCTAGTGGGAGTGAAGTGTTATCTCATTGCACTTTTGGTTTGCATTCCCCTAATGAATACTGATTGTATTTCCGTAATGAATATTGCTTATTGGTCATTTTTATATCCTATTTAGGTAAATGTCTATTCAGATCCTCTGCCCATTTGTAATTGGTTTACTGTTGACTTATAAGAGTTCTTATATATTCAGGATACCAATCCTGAATCAGACATGATTTGTAAACATTTTCACCCATTCTGTAGATGAAATCATTTCCAACTTGGCGACCCACCAAGAGTAACTTATTATTTTGCAAGGGTTAACATGAGTTTCAAAATGAAGAAAAATGACTTGTCTAGTGAAAATGTTACATATGTATCACTAAATAAAGGAAGATTCCCAACCAAATTAGGGCTTATTGAACCTTGAAACATGTTCTTATAACTGCACATTTTCCCCTCCAATGAGGGGTTTTTGTTATCCCAATACAGCTGACTATATTTCTACCTTTTTTCCCAAATCCAACTGCTTCTTGTGAATTTTTCTTCAGTGACATATTATTGATATATATTTTCTTTTAATTTACAAATCATATTTACTCATCTAAATAATAGTGATCCTAAGGGAGCGTATACCAAATACTAAACTATGTGTTTATTTTTTAATGTTTATTTTTTGCTATCAGGGTAAATAAAGAGCTTTGCTAAGGCTGCATGATGTACATCTCTACTATAAATTGCCAATTTATTCTGTAAAATAGTTAAAAATTTTTTCATTCTGCTTATTATTTGACTAGGTACAGATATGAGCCATGAATATATCATAGATTTTATACAAGATTATGTTATCTAGAGTGGAAAATAATAGCAAAGTATCTATAAAAGTAATTATTTTTGTTAGTCACAGCATGACTTACTATTTTAAGACAGAATATTAATATTTATTAATCACTTTGAAGCTCTTAAGCAGAAATTTGCTAATGCTTCTAATAAATGTTCTTTTTAACAGGAGGACATGAACCTTAATGAAGAACGAAAAGCTCCTTTGCGAAACAAAGATTTTACCACCAAGCATGAAATGGTTGTCCAGTATATTTCTGCTACAGCCAAATCTGTAAGTAGTCAGCTTTCCTGCCACCAACATAATGAGCTTAGTGTTATCTGCTTAAAAATAAAACTCAGATCTTCAGGTTCTTGTCTCATTGTACTCATAGAGACTATTCAGAAAAAAAAATTATACATGTGTTTTTACACATTTAGTGTATATTTCAAAATTGTTTATAATTAGAGAGAATTCCATTAATAAACAGGACAGACTAAAGATAGAAGGCTCTGAGTTAATCCACTGAGTTTTGGGGTGGAGATTGTTTTGTGCACTTACTAAAAGTTGACAGCAATTTGCAGTTACTCCACTTACTATATAGTTTGTTACATGAAAATTTTGGATTTTGAGGGAGAAGACACAAATATAGCTTAGCCACAGCTTAAACTAAGTTTACATTAAAGCTACATGTCTAGTGCGTGCTGGCATGAATGTTTTAATGTTTTTAATATGCAGTTTTGTTAGCTTTTTTCATTATTTTATGTGATATTATGTCAGCTGCCTCATAATTGTTATTCTACAGCTTAATTTGATATAAAGAAGGTTGCTTAATAGGAGCTTTAATAAAATCTGTGTGAGTCTCAAAAGATTTGAAAGTAGAGTTCATTGAAAAGACTTACCAGAAGGAAAAACATAGTGTTTTAATGGAGTATGTTGCTTTGTTCACATCTTAAGGTACTTCCAAAAATAGTCTTCAGGATTGATTTTATTTTGTAAAAAAAAAAAAGGAATTTTTGAAATGGGGAAATATATTGTTTACATTTCTATAAAGAAAAATATTTTCTTATGTAGAGATTATAAAATCACTATGTATGTATGTATGTATGTATTATGTGTGTATACACACAGACATGCAGTGATATTGTATGTGGTGTGTATATCATATATGTATATATAAATAATGTATATAGATGCACATTTACATTTAAACATGCATATTTTACATTTAAAAAGTTCAATGGAGAAGAAAATATATATTCATTCGAAAATATATTCTAAAATTATTTGGCTATCCTGTTAATGTTATTTCAGTACAGCAATTGCAGTGGCAATTCCTGATGCATTTTGCCCCAATTCTACGATCATGTTTATTCCATATTATACTTAAGCAAGCTAACTCTGAATGCTGAGCTATTTAAACATAACGCATTGCAGCTCTGCTAGAGCAGAACAACAGCATGTTTTTTAATTTGCTTCTGGTATCCAAGGGCAGAAATATGTTTTGAGTGATAAGTGAAATTTGCCATGAGCGTTGTTTTCAATAGAATTAGATGATGCATAGGGTTTTACTTTGAAATTCTGATGAATCTCTCCTCATTTTGCACTCAAGTTATTGTTCACAGTAAAATGCTTTAGGAAAATGCAGGGTGTACATTCAGTGTTAGTTTTCGGATACCTAAAGGCAAATACAGCAGTAAATCTATATAACCAGATCTGACTGCAAAGTACAGATAATAATGTATGAATAATCATGTCATGTTTTTAATGAGATGAGTTTATTAGTGTTTCTGGCTCTCTTATTGTTTTTGTGAAGTGGGGCTGAATGTAATGAAGATTATATGAAGCTTTTCTCTTCACCTCCTGATTTTCACTCTGTTGCTGTGTAGAACATGTTTTCATTTGTTCTCATATTGTTTCCTTTTCAAAGGACCAAAGTAAAGCACACTTTAAGTTATATACGCGTTTTTCAGATTAAAATGCTAAAATTTAGGGAAATGTGGGATGAGCTCTCTTGAATTGTTTTATTCAAAAATGGGAATTGAAAGCTTCTAAAAAGACATTGAAAATTCTGCCTAAGGCGTTAACCTCAAAATCAGTACCATAACTCTTTATTATATGATCTTTGTTTCATTTCACATATATGTGAGCACCTGGCACATGTACAGCCTTTCATTAGCGTTCCAAGATTAGACATTTTATTTGCTAATATTTTTCATGGAGCAAATATTATGATGAAAGAAAGCCTGTTAATAAGCATGTGTTAAGTTTTCTGACCTTGGGGAGACATTAATTAGTACTGTCCTTTCTGTTGTTAAAACAAAGAAAATTGCTTATGTAATTTCTTTTTTGAATGTGACAGGGATGTCATTCAGTGACAAACAATCCTCCTCTTTTGACGTCTTCATGATTATGACAGTAAAATTTACATAAATCAAACCCAACGTATGGCCATTTACCTGTGTGTAACCAAGGTTTCCGTCTTGCTTGTATATCTTATATATATTTTTATCTTATATTTTTTATGTTTACTTTTTCATTATATTGATACACTGATAAAAATATTTTCTCATTTAAAGTAGATAGGATTGTAACTACATCTTTATGAAAATGATTTATAAGTAGTCAAAACTTTCATCTTGAAGTAAAAACAAAGTTAAGGGTTAGAGTCCCTGTTGGAAACATATTTTATAGTCACATGTACAGCATGTGAGAATTACTGTTATATTGAAACATAAATTCTACATTTCCCCCTTTAACACCTGCATTAGTTATTTTATATGGAATTGAAAAAGAAAATATGCACTCACTAAAAAATGTCCATCAACCTCCTGAGTTCCTATAAGGACAGTAAAGCAAAACAAAACTGTACATAGGTATGTGCTCAAAATCTGTTCCTAAAGCAAAGGACAGAATATTGTTGTGTAAATAATGTTGCTTAAATTAGCATGCAATAAGAGAATATAAAGGATATTAAAAGATAATGAAAACTATTGCTTAGTTTTTCCCTTTTCAATTCCCACAGTAGAGAATGCTAAGTTGTATGAATATTAAAGGAAAAAGAAGCTTGAGTAACTCAGTGATGAATGAATGTTAAATAAGAACCTTTTCTCTGCATCAGCTGGGCTTGTTTGCTTATGGTACCAAGTGTGGTTCTGACCTGACTTAGGGTAGTTGGTACATGTAGTCATTTAACCAAAAGTAACCTAGAAGAGCCCATATTTTAAGCAACAATATATGTTGTCAGAAATGGAAAACCAGGCTTTGTTAATATTGCAAACGTTGTCATATTGATTAGAGGGCATCTTGCATATTATATCAGAACATCTTATATAGACAGTTATGAGGAAAAAAATAATCACTGAAATCCTGACCTTAGTTTGCCGCATGCCAGTGTCCGTATTAGAATATTAGGAAACCAGTTTATTTATAGCTTAAATCATGATCTTTGAAGTTGATATTTTAAAATATGTAAAATTATATTTTTAAAGACACATCAGCCCTTGAGAGGTATCACTGATTGGAAAAAAATCTCAATACTTTCAATAGGAAATAATTTCAAATAGTGATACCAAACACATCTATAGATTTTTTAGATTGATCTGTATAATAAGCAGTTAGAGTTTTAGTATATCTGTGTATGTATTTGTATACATGCATTTTGGCTTTGCTTTAGCCTTTATTAGATATTTTCAGGACTTCTATTCCAGGCATGGCCTGCATTTACTGAAACAGCTGAATCCAAACATGACCAAACCAGTTTTTCTTAGCTTCCTTCTGCCAATCTGATCTGTTTGCCGTATGCGCTTTAGCTAAATGCAGTCATTTTGCAATCCGAATGAATCATTAAATGGGCCATATTCTGGTCATTTCACTGGGTATAAACCTGCCTTAATTGTTAAGACAGGCTGGCATTCTTTTTTTTTTTTTTTTTTTTTTAGTCTCACGTCAGTGCTAAATAAACAAGGGACAAATAAGACCTCTGTCTTTCTGGTGGGAGGAAATAATTTAGGTCAATAGCATATCTTTCAATTCAGAAGACTGTTAATGGCATCAAAGAGGCTTTTATTCAACTAAATAATCACTGCCTATAAATAGTCTGTCAAGTGAATATTTAAGAAAGCTGCTTCTCTATTTGGAGATTCATGGATTCCTCTGAAATAATTTACTTGGAAACTGTCATTATCTTTTTGTATCTAGTGGTATCCTGTTCAATTTAGGATTCTTACTGGGGTCTCAATTATATATGATTTTTATTTTTAAAGTACTAGCTGAAAAATAGAATACGTTGATAATAACTGTTACCAGATTAATGGTTTTAGATTGTGGATTAGATAGCTGGATAATTCAAGTGTAGAAATCTGATACAATAAAATTATGTTTAAGACTGTGATTTTACTTCTTGCTTTTTGAAACATGAATCTGCCTCTCAAAAAGTCTCTTATCTCTTATCTATTATGAAAAGCGCAATTGAAGTTACAATTTTGAACTGTTTCCACTTTATGAATATCTGCATGTTTAGATATAAAATGCTTCTATTTCATTACACTATATGGAAAACTCTGATGTTAGAAATGCTAGGATAACCTAGAAAACTAGAATTATAAGCAATCTACCTTTCTTGTAATTTTCAAGTCTAATATAAAATATTATATCTTAAATTTATAAAAATATAAAACATTTCCTAAAGTTAATTTCTTAATACATGAGTTTGAATGAAATGCAACATATATTCTAAAGTACTTTATTTCAAACTTAACAGCATGCTTATAATAGGGAAAGAAAATGCAATATTTGGAAAAAATTAATTTTCTATTGATAATTTTTTGAGGGGCTATGAGCTGGTAAAATATCTGATGCCTAATTATACTTAATCTTGCATTACTTGATATTTAGATTTCAATGTATGAGAATCCCATTAGAGTATATTTTAAAAAATCCTCAAATTGTAATAATCTTTTACTTGAGAAACCTTATTCTGCAGACTGTATACATTTTCAAAATGTGATAAAAATTACTACTGACAGATTTGTTTGTCTCTAGATCTAAAGTGTTAAAAGCATATATAGGATTAGCTATGTACTAATTTACTAAACACTTCTGTGAAAATCTTCTAATTACTAATACTGTTAATATTTGTTTTTTTGTTGTTTTTTTTTGTTTTTGTTTTTGTTTTGTTTTACACCTAACCACTCTCCGTTGACCACTGCATGCAGATAGTTGGAAGTAAAGTTACGGTGAGTACAAGAGATGTGTTTTACCCTTAGATGTGAATTTGTGCTTTTTGGAATTGAGTGTCTTTTTCTTTTAGTATTTTATGTGTCCATTTATTCTTTTGACGTGTATTTTACCAATGCAGTGAGATGAATATTAAGATCAGGTGATTAGAATTTAACTATGATAACTATCTTTCCTGTGGTCTTGGGAAATGTTTTAGAACTATAACATGTTTGTATACTTTGTCTTAGAAGATTTTACTTGTTTTTGGAATTGTGCCTATGTCAATCAATGATTCTGATGAAATTGCATGTTTTACCTCAGTTTCTTTGGAAGGCTGGGAGAGACTCCTAAGATGTTGGTTTATGCTAACAGGAATTTGTTCTCAAATATCTCACTTTGATTTTAGTATTACTGAGCACATAGCATAGTGAAAACAACCCTTCATATTTGGTCAGGAGGCCTAGGTGATTGTCTTTGTTGGGTGCTACTGATCGGCTCTGTGAGTTTGGGCAAGTCATACAATTTCACTGTGGTTCAGTTACTAAATGGATAAATTGAAATGATTGTATTACATTATCTTTTAAGACTCACTTGTTGTCTTTTAAACTTGTTATATTCAAGGCACTGTATTTCAGTATTATAATTACATGATACAGCAAAAGGGCCTGCATTGTAATTGAGAGGTATTTGTAATTACATTGCCTTTATGGCTAAGCAGTCTATAGCAGGAAACATCTTTAACATCACCATGTACTGTGGTATCTAGAATAATGAATGTATTTCATATTTCTCTTACTTTAAAAATTTCTTCTTTTCTCTTTTTTTCAATTCAATGTGACATTTTGGGAAAAAAGCCACCAGTCTTTTGGGAGAATTAAAAAATCATCACATATTTCTTTAGTGCTTATTATGTGCACCAAGAGCTGTGCTAGGTGTACTGATAACTGGAAAATATGAATCAGATAAGAACTTTCAGTGTCAATAATATATGTTGAAATAATCAAACCTTAAATTATGTGTGCTGATATTAAGTGTACATCAGGTCCTTGAATAACATTATTTTGTTCAGCATCATTTCATTGTAACATTGATGAGATGCTGTAGGAACTTAACTCTTGTTTATATCTATTAGACTATGGTAAAATTGGTTTTGTTATATGTTGTATATTGGTTGTATATTGTATATTTGTTATATTTGTTTATTGGTTGTGGATAGGGTAGTTGTTGTTGCATTGTTTTCAATTTGATCTCTAGAACTTCACTATTATTGTATTTCAATCTCAAATTTTACTGTTCCCCTCTCCTTCTTGTCTCAAATTTTAATTTTCCCTTGTTTTAACCTGTTTTTTTCTTTTTTCTTTTCATCTCACATTTTAATTTTTTCCTGTCTTAGCCTAGTTTTTGTTCCTCACTCTTAGTATTTCCTCTCCCCCATCATTTCAAAATCACTTTTATTTCCTCTAGACATCTCTTAAACTTTTTTCTTTTTTTCCCTCTTATTCCCATCCCACCAATATTAATTTTAGCTTATTTATTGTTGATAGTGCGGTAGTGGAACTTTTTCTCCAACTTGGGCCTATTTTTTATTATTTATTTACTTTCTGTTTCCTTTTTCTTTCTCTCAATTCATTTTATTTTTTAAAATTTCTGTTTAAACCTAATACAATATGCTTCCCTTCTCTTCATTCTGCCGTCTTCATTCCCTTTTTTATTTATGATGTAAATTTTACTTTGTCTCTTTGTGTTGCTCTGTTTCCTGCTTTTATTAGTGCTCCCCTTTCCATCCTCTCAAAATCATTTTTTTTACTAGGTTGTCTCATATTTGCTCTCCTTTCTTATAGTAGTCTTAATCTCTTTATACCCTTGTTAATACTGGTTCATTTGCTCTTGATAGTGGGATTGTGATGGGGGAGAATATTTATGGGTGTGGGTTTGTTTCCTGGGCTTTGTGGTTTGGTTCTAGCAGCACCTTTACAACAGCATACAAAATGCGGTGGGTGGAGTGGCCCTCAGTCAACCAGCTGGAGGGAAGGACCCACCAAGGAAAGACCCAACAACAATCAAAACCCAATTACATCCAGAGAACCAGCATAAAAGACATAAAGGGCATCCCAAGAGCATCAAGTTCAAATGATCAAGGTGACTGTACCACTGAATCTCACAGGCCTCCTCCCATAGAAGTTCACAAAGTCAGGAAGCCAAAATAGATCAATTTAAGAAGCAGAAGCAAACAAGAAGAGTCTCCCAAATAATAGGAAGCAAAGAAATAACCTCTAATCTAAAGGAAAGGAGGAATCCTCAAAAACACTGCTAAATGAAACAGAGGCAAGTCAACTCTCAGATACTGAGTTCAAAACAATGGTTATAAGGAAACTCAATGAACTCACTGAGAATCACCAAAAACTACAGGGAAGCTATGAGGAACTTACTACAAACAATATCAGCATGAAAAAGGACACAGAAACAATCAACAAGGGCCAGGGAGAAGTGAAGAATACAATTTTTGAATTAAAGAACACAGTAGAAGGAATCAAAAGCAGGTTGGATAAAGCAGAAGATCAAATCAGTGAGCTGGAGGACATGGTAGGATTAAACTCCCAAAAAGAGTAAGAAAAGCAAAAAAAAAAAAAAAAAACTCAAAAAGAACAAAAGTGTTTAAGGGAACTGTAGGACAACATGAAATATCATAATATACATGTAATTATGCTCCTGCTTTCAAAATACTAGTTCTAATGGGAACGACAGACAGGTAAACACAATAAAGGCAGGGGCTGAAGATGCAATGTATTAAAACTTGCAAAATGGCAGCCACCAGCCATGGGAAAAGTTTCATTTTATCTGAGAGTGTTTTGAAAGTAAGTATAATGAGATAGGTGTTATGACTGATCTGCTTTTTAAACTATTTCATACCCATTGTCTTATCTATGACTTGCTTCTCACAGTGGAGTTTACAAATCCTGCAATAAATAGAAGAAACTATAGGATTCAGCTTCTAGAGAAAGTGATGAAGGAGTAGTTCTAGAAGTTTAGGTGGGAAGCATCTGTAAAGGGATGAGTGATGCAGACATCGGACTGCAGTGTCCCTGTCATTATGGATGAAATGAGACATTCACACAGACTACTGAGTCTGGTGGAGGAAAAGGGACAGCATGGCTTTTCTCTCAAGGGGAGCAAAAGCCTTGGCCCTTGCCATGATGGCCTTTATTAGGTTTCTTCGTCCATTACCTGATGGTCCTCATTTACTATACACAGGTTCGCTTTAGGTGGTTACCTCTTACAAGAAACAAAGGAGCCAATGCTGCTGATCACATCACGGAAGAAGGATATTTGCAAATGAAAAGGCAAAAGTGGTTGAACCGGTTACACTCATCCTTGGAAGGTTTAGCATGGATTTTTGCAGTAAATGTTACTTTGCAGTAAATGTCCTTAATTCAGGGTGAGGGAGTTTTTTTTTTTTTTTTTAGCAAGAACAAGACTGAAAGCGGCCTAAGCACATTGCAGGCCTGATTCCCCACAGGAGAACCTATCCGTGGGCATGGGTCCTGTGCATCCCAGGTGGGAGCTGGGCCCACGCCGCGCAGAACAGCCTCCTACAGAAGAGTTTTTTTTTGTTTTGTTTTTAGAATAGAGAGAGGAGCAGAAAAACACTATTTAAAATTGCTCTGGTCAAAGTCAGTTAAAAAATGGATTATTTTTCATGGTCTCATTAATCTTCAAAAGGGGAGAAGTATTCATTGATAAAATGGGCAGATCAGAATTTCATAGAGGTGCTCCACAGAGAAGAATTTCTAGAATAACCACTTTAAGTATCATAGTTGCCTGGAAATTACAAAATGAGTGATGTGGAAACCAGATTGAAATTGGAAAGATGAAATATGTAATGAGCTGGGTCTGCATGACCCTTTCTTTTGTCTATTCAGTATTGATTAGAAGCAGAAATGGAGGCATTTGAGTCTTTTCTGTTCCTGAACTATCATCCATTTTACTTTTCACTATTCTCCTTTATACATTTTACTTTAAAAATCAGGCTGAAAAACTGCCTATTACATGAACATAAACAGCCTCTTATCCTCATGCAGTCTTGCTTCTGATTTTTCTCATGTGGCTTTTTTTTGGGGGGGGGAGGGCACAGAATGTTTTCCTTCCTTTGTAAACATTCTGTCCATCCTCTACAGCTCTTCCATGAAACCTGTTCTGATTCCTACCCTACCCCGACCCCGATTTCTACTTAACAATTTATCTGAATTTCTGTAAGCACTTTCTTTCTTGTGTTGCATGGAATCACTTTCTACTTCATCTTATACTTTCTATTACATTATACGTGCCTTAAGGGCTTCTCTTATAATGCTCTGATTTTACTTTATAGCAGTGATTTTCAACCTTTTTCATCTCATGGCACTCATAAACTAGTTAGTAAAATTCTGTAGCACACCAAAAACATACTGTTTGCCAGTCTGACAAAAAATTAGGTGTAATTTTGATTCATTCACACTGGATGGCTATTGTGTTGGCAGTTGTCATTTTTTTTTTCTTGACAATCTAAGGGAAAAGAGATCAGTGCCCTGACTAAACAGCCAGGTACTGCATGTTTTAAAAATTCTTGTGGCACACAAATTGAAAATTGCTGAGTGTAGGAGGTAGGGTGGGCAGAGCAGGGGAGAGTAATGGGGGGAAAATGGGGGCAACTGTAATTGAACAATAATAAAACACTTTAGAAAAATCACTGATTCATAGTAATGTATAAGCCTTGAATAATACTGTCATCCTGTGGGTCTGTGCTTTTATATCTGTAGTATAGACTCTGAAGAGATGAAAATTTTAGTAAAGGTCCTGGGTTTAGAGGCAAAATGACCTGGGTTTGGAAACCCACTCTGCTGCATACAAGCTGTGTGACCTTAGATAATTTACTTAACCTCTCTGAACCTTAGTCTTCCCATTCATAATATGGGGATAACAACCTAAATTCAGGATGCTTTTCAAGTTTATTGTTTATATTTTAATATATTTAACATATAAAGAGGCTTGTGAATAGTAGTCCTAAATTATATTTTTTGTTAAATGTATTTAATTCTTCAAAATACTTGGTATGAAAAACATAAGATGACACAGTAAAATTAGAGTATGAGCTAGTATTTTTTTTAGTGAAGTATTCAAGGCGTGTGCTATTTGATAGCATTTAGTCTGGGTCAAGAATGGTGGGAAGATTTAGCTGGATGGAAAAAGGAGAATACTTTACCTATTTATTGCGAGTTATGTGTTTTGTGGTATAGATTGTTGATGGGCTTTGAGAAAATATATGTGGTCTCAAGATAATATTGATGATGTTATTTTAAAAATTTAATAAGATTTGTTATGGATGCCATCAATAAAGGAAAATGATAAAATATCTTCCTGTAGATACCTTAAAATTAGCAAAAGATAATTTGTAGTAGGGTAGAGATAGAAAGAACTGAATGACTTTTTAAATGGTTTGTAGTTCTAAATAACTGTTGTACAAATTTTTGAACCAAAATAAGTTGTTCTTATTAGAAAACAGCGAAAATGATTGATTTGATTTTCACTGGAAGCTAGGAATAATTTATCCATCGGTGGAAAAATCACTATTCTTCTGTGGAGGAAAACAAAGAATTGATATGATTACATATGATAATTGGAAAATAGAATTACAATAACCAGACCTTACAATGTTAAATGTAAGGTAATTTAATGACATAAATAGTTGAGTGCTTAGTGCAGCAGTAGGATTTTTGGGGGATGATAATTTGTTTTGGCATCAGAAAGACTTTAGTTTGAATCCCTGATTCAGCATGCATTCATTTGCTGTGACTTTGTTAACTTCTTCAGCCACAGTTTCATTCCTTTATTGAACAAAAAGGTACTGGTTACCTATTATATGCCAAGCACTATACCTATATGCCAAGCACTTGAGTACCTATTCTAGGTACTCAAGTGATGAATCATACAGTTAAATTCCTCATGGAGCTTACATTCTGGCTGGGGAGATGAACAGTAAGACACATATCAATTATAATGGCAGGGAGTGGTAAGTACTATAAAGGGGGATAAACATGAGGGGAAAGTTGTGATCAGGGGTGTGCTATTTTAGGTAAGTGAGCTCTCTCAGCAATTGGCATGGAAACATAAATTAAAGTGGGAAGATCCGTGCAAATATCTAAGGAAGAGGTTTATAGGCAGAGGAAACATTAAGTGCCATGGCTCTGAGGGAGGAGTGTGCTTTGAGTATTTGAAGAATAGCAAAGAGGTCGCTGTGGCTGGAGTGGGGTGAACCATGGGAAGTTGTATTTAGTAACCAACCCAGGAGCTAGTTAAGGTGAGTAAAAATATAGGTTAATCATAGTAGTGAGTTGTAAATTTGGAAAGGTGGTTTAAGATCATTTTTGAAGGAATATGCTGAGGAGTTGTGAGGAATCCTGGAAGGTTTTGAGCAATGGAATGATGAAATCTGAGCTGTATTTGGGGAACATTAATGGAGCAGGGAAAATTGGAAAGGTTAGGGACTAGGGCAGGGAGATCAGCTGCAGGTTGTCGAAGTAATTTGATTAATAAGACCCTCTACTGGAGAGTGGTTACTAAGAACTTAATGGCAGGTGTGGATGGGGTAGAGAGATTGTGAAAGTAGAATTATCTCAGCCTCAGCAAATGATTAAAAAGGCAAAGGAGATGTGTGTGAATCAGTAATGACTGAAATTTCAAGCATGAGTGATGGGCATGGTGGTGACTTCACCATTCATAGAGAAGTCAGGAGCAAGACTGAGTTTGGAGGAAAAGATGGAGTTCAGGTAGACATGCCAGTCAGGGGGAAATTTAGTAATATCACAAAAACAGGAAAAAAGTTATCACCATGAAGGAACATTTCATTAGCACTTGCACCATTAAGAGTAGAATTTAATAGTTTGATTCTCTCTTTAGGTCCCTGGCTTTTACTATTTTAAATATGCTCTCAGCACATTGCTGCCAAACATAATGTTTATCATCCTAATACCATTTACCTGTTTATAAACAGAAACCTCATTATCTGTACTAGGAAGTGAAGGCCATGTGCACTTCTCGTTGGCTCAATGGACCCTGACAGAAGAAAGCTGGTTATTTTGTTGGCCAGGAGCATTGCTCACCAGATAAGCCATTCTACATAATCGAGATGTCACATTTGTGCCTTTTGCTGTGTTTCTAAATAATGTGAATCAAAAGGACAACCCCATTGTAGGTGGAGGTTAGCTACAGATGTATGTTTCTTGGCCGTAACTGAGGCATGGGAATCACGGACCCTGATTGAATGACTCTTGCAGAACCTTTTTGAGCCAAATGAATTTGTTTGTGCTGGCTGATGAAGAAGGTCAGACTGAAAGAAAGTTCTTGTTAAAAGTATAAGTGTATGGCCAAGCTCAAAGTAATAACTTCAAAATGCTACTGATGTATTCTTTGATATAAGCCACTAGTAATTATAATAGTCATAAAATACCGCTAAGTGTGATGGTATGTATTTGTGGGTTGTGAAGCTGCTATTGCATTATTAAATTGAAGTTTTATTAGTGTACTGCTTCAAATAGTGTCTTGATGATTACTTCATTAATGTTAAATTTATGTCAGGCCAATTATTTGAATACTCCTGAAAGATTGAATAATCATAAAAGTCGAATTGTATTTGCCTTTAAAAAAATTGTATAGTCCAGAAGGGGGAGACAAAACATTGATTACTGAAGGTTGAAGTGACTGCCTCAGGATAAAACATGGCTTTCTTGCTCTACAATTTGATTGCTTTTTTCTTATGGGTTTAAAAATTGTAGCATCATTGCTACTGTAAAATATTTAGTTTCATCATGGTAACAATTTTGTTAAAAATCTAAATTCAGTCAGAATAAAATAATCAATGTAATTATTTTTAACTAGTAGAAGAACTCATTTGATAAGCAGATGAAAATAAAGCAAACCTGAGACTGTTCAATGGTGGTATATTGTAAGTGGTCTTTCAGAAATAGCACAAACACTATTAAAGTTCCAATTCTGATCTTTTCTAATTTTACATTCATTATGTGCAAGGAGTAGCTACCTTTCCAGTTCCTTATGTTTTAATACTGTAATCCAGCTCATATATTATACTTGTTTTGGATCAGAGTATCTACGTATGTTTTGAAAGGTTTTATTATTTAACTCTCTATCTATTCTTAGAACAATTTCTTATCATTCCCTCTCTTTCTGGTGCATTGTCATCAATTACATTATTTCATCATGCCAAATTAAATTTATTGTTTAAGGAATGCTAAGACAATGTACATTATAAAATATTAGCAAGTCATCTCATTTGGGGCATTTAAAAACATGTGAAAGACAGGATGAATATTGACTTTCTGTTTAGACATATATTTTATAAATTGATTACATTAATATTTATGAGAATGAGATAGTTATGTTTTATAAAATATCCTGATACTAGAAACAAAAAGATGTACTTTTCATGTAGTATTCTACACTGCAAATTTATTTTCTTTGTACTTTGATTGTGATCATGTTAAAATTTCTATTGAAGATATATTTCTCTGTGTATAATAAGGTAAGAGAATGCATTTGAAATCTGATGCTTGATTTAAGACATTTAAAATGAATACAGCCATTATTTCATATTGCATTGATTTTTGGTTTTTTACTTTTCAACTATGGCAAAAATTTTGATCGGTCATATAGCACAAGATAATTATATGATAAGTGTGTGTGTGTGTGTGTGTGTGTGTGTGTGTTTGCTTTTGTTGTTAAGGAATAAAAATCTCTGTACTATGTATCTTTTAAGAGCTCTGTGCAAAAAAAAAAAAAAGAGCTCTGTGCAAACTTTGCTGTTGCCATTACAAAACTTACAGTGGCATGAATGCCACAGGGAAATTTTTTATGATGCACTGCTTACTTGATCCAGGTAATCTGGGCAGCCCGAGAAAAAGTGGAAACAATAAGATTAGGATCAATATTAAAGAGTTAACTTACGCCCTGGCTGGTGTAGCTCAG